>JAVQJL010084917.1:0-20578 GCA_036024295.1 Nannoperca obscura
CAAAATTGTTTGGGTGACCCCAAACTTTTGAACGGTAGTGTATATATATATATATATATATATATATATATTCGGGTCAACTCATGTAACTTGAGGCTACATTAGCCGCTACTAGCATAACACACCCAATTTTCTGAATTGTCAGAGGTTGAGTTGCATTATATTGAAGGCACCAAGTATTGATAAGGAAGAAGAATGCGTGAAATAAAACACACAATATCGCTGGTTCTCCTGCATTGATTTTACTTACTTTTATTTTTTACTATTCATCATTAGTCCAACAATGTTTATGGAGTGCAATGCTAAATTGGTGAATCTGAGTACTCTTTTAAGTACATTAGGTCTGGGAACTAATCTAAAGAAAACTGGACTTGATGCCTGATCTTGTGATTGTTCAACGTTAATCAACAAGAAGCTTTACAGACTGTTGGGGAATCGTAGGCATTTAAACCTCTGATGGTTATGCACACCTTTATGTCACATGAGGATTTGGCTATAGTCATATGTGAGCCATTATGGTCACAAGGCAGTCATGAATCAGACTGATTTAACATCAGATTAATGATTCAAATAGTTGTTAAAGTCATTGAAAGACCTTTCGGCGATTCTGAAAAAAAGATACACTACTTATACATACTTTTGTTGTTGGAATGTGTTCTAGTTAAAAGTCACAGTTACCCAAGAGACCAATCGTCACCTTTATTATAGGGGCCGTGATGATGCAATCCACATACGTAATCACATCAACATCACACCTGTAATCAGAGTAAAGAAATCCTTTGTGGGTGTTGCTGCAATAATGATGCTTGAGTTTATTTCTGAATTTCACCACTTGAAAAGTGTGACTCGATTTCTCCATATGTAAGCATGTTTGGCATCCTTTGGGAAATGGGACTATCAAGCATGCACAAATCATGGCTTTAACTATAAATACTGCTGATGTCCCATATTTCAGGTGAACAAACAACAGTCAGCTTACAGTGCTGGTTTCAGCACTGTACTTATCAGATTAGTCAAGTTTAAGTCTCTCAGATGGGAACTGAGTCCCATCGTCCCTTTCAGGGTTTGTTTTTGTGTGCAGTCTCAATCGCACTAGGACTAGACCACCGTGCATGTGTGTGTGTCTGTGTGTGTGTGTGTGTGTGTGTGTGTATTCATGTATGTCTGTAATGCTCATCAGTATTCATCTGCCAGAAATATGCATTTTTAGAATGGGCAGTCATCTGTCTGTGAAAGTAAGATAACAAGAATATTGCACCTTTTTTAAAAAGACTGAAAGGGGACAATTCTTTAAGCACTTGACCCTCTGCCCTTCTCATGAAAATAGCTAAGTATGTAATTTAAAAGTGTGAAACGTGATTGCATGTTTTTTAGCAGTAAAACCACTTGCAAAACCATTTTGAGATTTTCCCTGTGCCTAGATAAGGAGACTTTGAAGGAGCAATTTCATGTGATGTTAGTCCAAATCCATTCCCCCGAAGCCTTTAAGCTGGGGCTGAAATCTCGCTGGTGTGAGGAGTTTGTGTCTTACTGATCGGCTAAGCCCTGTGCCTCTTTAGCTGCCACTATTCTCCGTGGCACTCCGTTATTGGGACACACTTCAGCCTTATACAAGTCAGAAGTCAGGGTGGTAAATGGCAGCAAGGCAGGTTCAGAGATAACTATGAGGCTCTGAAAAAGCGAGGAAAGGATTTGTGTGAAATTTTCAGATACGTTTTTTTAAAGAGCAAAAGAAATACAAAGACTTAAAACAGAGGAGACAGTCTTTACCCATTAGCTGCAAACAAATCAGAAAGCATAAAAGATGAGGAGAGTGAAAACTAAAAAAATCCAGACGATGGAATCAGAAGCAGCTGCACACGCTACATATTCCATACGGTCCGATAACATTCATTGATCCCTCGCACTGAACTGTGTTAAGATCTGTGTGTATCCAACACAGACGTTTCCCGTACTTTTAATTACCAGTGTTTCTGCCGCCCGAGGAACATCAATCCTGTTCAACTTTATCTCCAGCTTTTATTTTTCACTCTGTGAATCTCCCCGAACTCGCAATCTCTGCTCTCCTTTGTCTCTCCGTCATGTTTTTTTAATCTCTACCAGTTTCCTCTTGTCTTTCTTCCTGATGACATGACACAAATAAGAGAAGAAAAAAAAAGATGCGAAGGCAGTCGAAGAAAGCGAAAGGATTGCAGGGCAATTGCACGAGAAACAAACATCAACAGCTCACGACAGCAGCTGCAACAGTCATCGTAGATCATCGGCAGTGGCAGCAGCACATGAGCTTCCAGATTACATTTACCTAATTTTACACTGTTAAAAGAAGAGAAGAAGAAGAGAGGAGGAGAGTCTGCAAATTACATTACATGACATTTGTTGTTTCTTTGCTGCGAGGCTGACGGGAGAGAGAGGGAGGTCAGATGGTTAAGTGAGGTTAGAGAGTTTTGTGTGTGTGTGTATGAGAGAGAGAGAGAGAGACAGAGAGAGAGAGAGAGAGAGAGAGAGGGAGTTGTCCACAGACACAAATGCCAGCACATCTGCCTCAGGGAGGAAACATGACGATAAACCTGATGAACTCATGTTATCTAATCCCTACTGGAATACACTGTCTCTCTCTCTATTTCTCTCTTTGGATTATTCGTTCTTTTTAAGACTGAGTCTTTGCATGTTACCTCCAATAAGAAGGCTTTTCATCAGTACAACACCACACTGATGAATCTTTTATTTCTATCTGCATTCAGTGATTTTGACACTGTGGCTGAGGCAAAGACTTGAGCATTAGTGTCAATAATTGATGCGATCCAAAGGACCAGTCTCCAATAAGGATGCGGCTGTGGGTAGGACGAATTACTCGGTGTAAGTGATTAGTCACTGGTGCATACAGACTGTAGGGTGATGCTTGGTTAAAAAATAAATAAGTAAGAGTGTAAACCCCAGGCTATTGCCAGCTCCATGCTAGCATTGGTGCTGTTTGGCCTCGTCTTCATCTTTTAAAAAAGGACACAAAACACTGCCCCTGAGCACTTGTTAATGTGTGTGTGTGTGTTTTGGTTCCCATATACTTCGTCTGCACAGTCAAAACACTGAAGTTCAGTAATTGGATGGACATGTGTACCATAACTAGAGCCACGTTTACCTCCCCACCACGTGCCCTCAGGCAAGGTCTGAGCATAGATTAGCAAAACTGTCTGCAGGACTCTGCGGCATTTGGCTTTTAATGTGAAATCCAATAGTTTCAGGGTCAACTGATCTCTGACTTCATGTCTGGATGTATTATTCAATGCCAGTGGAGGTTCGGGCAGCAGGAGGATGGACACAGGATTACAGACAGGCCAGCCCGTACATACTAAAATAACAATCCAAGTGCACGTCCATCAAAGATTCAAAGAGCTGAAGTACACAGACAAAATCAACAACTGTTTTTTTCTTCAGCGTGGTGGCATATTATGCAACAGACTGAAACTTGGAGTCAATCCACAGAGTAGCCTAAAGCTGCAGCTACAAAAAACCTAATCAAAGATGGTGTCTGGCCCCCTGCAGGTTCACACTGAAGTTCAGCTTAACAGATTCTGTTACAGCGTAAGGTCTCAACAAACATTTTATTTAGTTATTGTCATGTTCAAACCGTTCCCTTGAGAATTGGGTCACCCCCACCTCCTTCTCCATCTTTTCCTGTCTCTCCATCTCCATCCTTCACTCCAAGCCTCCATTACTCCCCCCACGACACAAAGAGGTCTTTCCTGAGACGTAAACCATGTTGTTAATTAAAATATTCCTCAATGGGCATCTGTGCAGTAATCTGTGTTCACTTCATCCCAGTTGCACATGGATCATTTGACTAACGCACAACTACCCATGCATTAATGAATGTATAATCATCCATATACAAAACTGCTCTGGGAAGAGAGAGATGGAATAAAAGGGGGGGGGGGGGGGAGATTGATTGTTAATATTTTTATGACTGATAAACAACGCAATCGATCAATCTGTGTGAAGCCGGAGAGGCACTTACATGGGTTCCTGGACGGTTTGGAATAATTTGTCGTCTCGCGGTGTTAACCCTTCCAAGCGTGGAGGATGTGAATTAATTGTGAGATGGGTGAGAGGAATGGGCGGGCTTCTCCACCATGCAGAAATGATTAACGCAGCAGTTAGGCTGTGCCACAAACATAACAGCTGCAGTAAACGTCTGAACGGATATGAATGATTTTTGACTGTGCGTGTGTTTGTGTGCGCAATTATGAATGTGTTACATGAAGCTGGTGAAGAGAAGACGTGATACAGGATGTGTGGATCTGAATTTGAGGAATGTTTCCTCAGGAAAGTGAGAAAACATCTGATTATCTTAAAAGCTCAGTTGTGTTATCTTTACTGATTGCAGAGAAGGCTAGAAACAATGCAACACACGCATATCATGCAAAGTCTAATATTTTTCACAAATGATTATTGCACACTGTTTGGGTAGGCCTGAAGCTGTCCCAGTAGAGGCCAGATCATGCAGACCATCTGCAACATCCCATCTGGGATAGTCTATCATAAATGTTGATTTGGCCGAGAACACGCGCTTTCTAAACATAGTGCACTTTGCCAAATAGAACAGTTGCCAAGACGAGGGAAAACATTTGCACAGTTTTCACAGCTAATTGTAAAACATCATCATTAGGAGAAGACCAGTATGCCAAATCAATCAAATCAGCATCAAACAATAAGCAGAACTTTTGTCAGACGGACAGACAGTCTGTGGAACTCGCTAGGGGGACACAAGTCACTTCTTTTTAAACTTATGCTCACAAATTAGCAGTGTGGGCTCTTGAATATGTCAAGCACTTGAAAGTGAAGTTACAGGTTGTTGCAGCTGCTCCAGTGAATTATAAAGGAGCATCACGTTTGTAGCCAGCTAAGAGGTGCGTTTTGGTGACACATTAATTAAATAATGGCATTGTGTTTCTCACTGAATTTGCAGCTGTACATATATTTACTCAGATCAACTGAGAAGATTAGGTGTACATAATGTACACTACTGTGTAGCCTAATGTAGTGGAAAATAAACAGGAAAGGTTGTTCATGGCTATGGACCATCTAATATAATGTCCCTTTTCAACCAACAGTTTCAGGAACTACACTCAGGAATTATACTCAGAACTAAAAGTCCCTTCTGCGCATTACTGCATCTCAAGAACTGTTAAGATTAGATCAATGGATCTGCTAACTGATTAAAACAACATACTGCAAGGTTCGCGTTTGACCAGTGAGCAATGCCCTGCAAACTCCACCCCGATACTTCCTTATTGGGGACCATGAGCTATGTTAGAGAAACTAAATCTAAACCCTGGTTCCTCCATTTGAAACACAGGTAAGGTTTAAAAGGGTTTTTTTGGACCCTGGAGAGGTTCCTATTATATAAACTGTGTATAAATGAGCTGCTTGGGTTCAATACAGTTTTCACACCTCCAGGAAAAGTGAACTTTGAGTTTACTTTACTTTGAGTATTTTACCACAGATATGGATTCCCAAGGATAAGAACAAACCTCCACAGTCAAGTTAACGGCATTGTTTAACATTAGGTCTTATTCATTTGTTTAATTTTAATTAGAATTGTTTGCGCACAAATTAAATTCGGACTCCATATCAGTCAGTATCCTCTGATTTATTTTCAAATTAAAATTATAAAATAAATATTTCTTTTTATCAAATAATGCATTATCAAACCAATTTAAACCAAATTAATCAAACCTATGTTACCCAAATTGTGACTCTCCTGCCATGAGGAAATTTGCATTTCAATTTGACAACATCCTTTAATGTGCACAAGGGTGGCTGAGCAGCAGAAAGTAATGTTACTCTGAGAGGAATAAATGGAATATGCATGTACACCCGCTGGCAACCAGCAGAGTAATTCCAACATTTTGGTCATGAATGTAACAGTAGGCGTGGTTATGTTGCCAGCAGCCAATAAAGCGAGCTCTGGACAACATGACACCAAACTGTCTTTGCCACTTCTCACCACACTACAGGCCAGATCCCAGCAGCAGGTGAGGCATCTAACGGGGGCAAACACTGTTGACAGTGAGTCAAAGTGACAGACAGATCACACTTTACATCAGCAGCAATCCCAAACCACAGAGCGCCAGTCCTCTGCACCAACACCTTCAGTTTCACTCTGGTGTCATCACCCTGCTATCCCCCCCTCGCCTCACCTAAACTCACCCTCTATTGCTCCTGTTCCTCCCTCCCAGCCTCCTCAACACACAACAGACTGGGTCCAAGGGGCGCATTCAAGAAGAACAGCACTTTACAACAACAATGTTCAAATGTTCATGAACGTTCAAAAGCTATGGCCCCCGAGGTGACGTTCTATTGATCGCACAGGATCAATGCCTTTTATTTCTTATGTGTTTAAAAAGCAGTATTAAGTATACCCGTTTGATGTGAGACTAATTAAACATTCCAATAAAATGATCTTGGACTCCTTACTGGTCTGACCGCAGCTTAATGTCATGAATACTTCAATCTGAAATAGTTTGTATTCATAAAATCATCCTAATGATCTCAACCGACTTCGCACTGCAGTAATGGGAGCCTCTGGGCATCAAGTTTACTTTCTGCTTCAGCATTTGTGTGTTTTATTTGTTTGCAGCACACTGCATGCTTTTTTTATACGAGTGCACTGTACAAATATTAATCTTAACAAGTCATGTCGTAAAATCGTTTTCAAGACTTTTTTGTTTCTACAGAGGTGTGCTTTATTTTTCCTTGTTTCGTGTCACGGATACTTAGCGGAGAAAAAGGTTCCCTATATTGTTATATCCAAGTGAGTATTTGTCACTTCATCTGGATGCACCTGTCCAGAATCTGTTCAAAACACAGCCGGTGGGCAGGAGGCCACACATTCAACACCATTTCACACATCCAATCAACAGCATAAGCCCGGACATATCACACTCTGTCAGACTTCACATCTTTCATGTTTTGCTATGGCCTATTTATATTAGCAACAGGCTTCCGCACAACCTTTAACAACAAGTCTGCCATGTTATCTGTAGTCCTAACTTAAATCTTTCTCACCTCTCAGCTCAAAAGTCAAAAATGTTTTAATTTTAGAAATATTCTCACAGCTTTATATGACTCTAATCATTTTCTAATATAGACATATATAGCTGGTGAGCATTTAGCATTTAGCTAAAAGGCCAGATATTTTCCTCAGTAGGCCAAACCAGCTTCTAAAAGAAACGTGAATATTGGACTTACATTCATTAGGTGGCCAGAAACATGACTGCAGTATATGCCAGTGTAGGTTTGCATCTGATTGATGTATAAGCAGCTATTTGGTATAACCAAGTTAGCCACATCAATGTAAAAGGTGAGATGAGCATGTCAGGGTTGTTTTTAATGCTTGTTTCAGCCGTCCCCAAAGCCACCAGTTAATGTGGGTATAAAGTCAGGAAGAGACTGTAGTCAAATATTGAAAAAGTCAACAAAACAAGGTGTGTCGTTTTTGGAATATTTAACTGAAACCATGTTTTTTCCCTAACCTTAATCAAAGTGCTTTTGTTACCTAAACCTAAAGATGCCAACCACCATCTCAAGTGTGTGGTGCAAGAATGTAGCACTTCTTGGACTGGAACAACTGAATATAATCCAGGTAACATTTACTTTAACTTTGAAATGTATTTGACAAAAGAAATTAGTAGAATTAACATAATTTCTAGGAGACATGCTTGGTATACGTCCGTTTAATTGTCTATATGTGGGTTGCATGCTCATGTGGTTGTAAGAGAATGCCTTTGCAAGCAACTGCTAGCCTTCCACTTGGGGACCAGCAGCATAGACTAAATCTTTCATACTCTAATCCTCCAGCCACATCTGGTCAGCTGCACTGTACAAACCCAGCAGGACAGATCAGTGTGGTTTATTTACACCTGGGATGAAAATGTTTTGAGTGGCTGTCATTTTAGAGATGCGCTCACGTAATGACACGATGAACCTGTGGTGCTGCAGATTTTTCTGAAACCAAGCCACACATTTAGCTTTTGATTAACGCTGGAGAGTGATAGATGGGTAAATTGTCCCTGGCGTACGTCTCCGTAGCCTCCCCGCCTACTGTCTTTCCATTCATTTCACCCTCCTTCCCCTCGCTCTTTATCCCACCCCTTTCTCCAGCAGCAGTAGGGAAATTGGGGATGTGAACACACACCTCTTTGCCAAGCCTCACAGCTCCCCTGGCACCACGCTGCAACATAACACCTTCCAAACCCTCCACCTCCCTCCCTCGCACTGCTCCCCTTTTCCTCTCTCAGCACGGCAGAACAGCATGTTTGATTTGATTCTGCTAGGGTTTGACCTTTACAGGTTTTCAAGGCCGATACTGATATTTTTGGACATAAACTGCTGATAGCAAAAAACTTAAGTGTTTTTAGTTGCTCCTTCATCATTTGTTCAGAGTGGAAATGCCTGTGAAACCACATCAGACCATGAAAAAAGAAAATGCTCCATTAAAATTAATGACATTCCTCTGGTTGATTCAGCAGCATAATCACTATTCAAGGCGTGAGACACTATGCCTTCTGCCTTTATTCCAACTTTGGTTGAGACAAAAAAAATAAGATCTGGACACATCTATGACAATTTTCTTCAGCTGGGTAACTGAGACAGATGTGACAACAAAACAAGGAAATGTCACATCCCAAATGAACATAACAATCTAAATAGTCAAGATTAGTACTTGCAACAAGCTAATGTTTGCCACTTCAATGCTACATGTGCCTATGGAAATACTGAGACCCCCTTGATCGCAAACGACATGGACAAATTACAGCTTTGCAATGAAGAGAGTGTCACTTCTATCAGTTATTATTGCATTGTGATCACCAAATTGCTGAGATCTTGGAATAAAGTGAGATGGCTAAACAAGCTAACGTTTAGCTGGATTATCTAAACCAGTGTTTTTCAGAGGTAAAACTGAAAGTGAGCATGCACAAAATTATGCAAATAATCTCTCCTTGCACAGGAAAACCACCATGCACAGTTACACATATGGTGGGTCAAAGTTAAACCAAGAAGTGGGTCCGTTAAGGTGTAAGGGAAAATAAAAAGGGAGAGTTGTGTTATTGTATTTTACAATTTGCTTTTGTTTTCCCTTTCTAAATAAATTTGGATAACCTGGTGGTTTACCTGCCTGCTGCAGATGCAACAGCCAACTGTGTATGTTTCTTTCCCCGTATTAGCAATAAAAAACTTCTCTAGCTCTGGTGTAAGAGGTGGTGTTATCGGAACTATGACTTGCCAATATCTGACAGGCCAATATCGGCCCAGGATATTGTTCTAAACCAAAAGTCTTCAAGCCAGCAACCCTGACAAGATGTGCTCTTTCACTCATATTTTTCTCTTACTTTTTCTCTCTTGCCCTTGCACCTCAGCAGCTGCCTCCAACACTGTAATGACAGTTTTATCAGTTTAACCACGTTTGCCATCTCCAGTACTGGGCTGCTCTCCAGTCCTGTCTGCTGTGTGCTCCGCTCTGCTCAGCTAAAACCAGACACTAACAAGAGCCTCTTGTATATCCATTATGCAGATCTACCGTAGCTCCAGCGTGCGTTTGCTCCTGTACTGTATATGTGCTGAAATCTGTCCAGGTTTAACATATGGAACCTGCCTGCCAACACCTATTTCACTGACACCTAGTCTCTTCCAACTTCAACCTGACGGTGATGTGTTCTGGGCCGTGAAAGCTTGGCAAAGATTTAAATTAAAAAGAAAAAAATCACAATATAAATCATACAAATGAGAAGCACATTTTGCCAGCTGTGCTTGATTGATTTTCAAGAAATTCCAAGAAATATTAAAGGTTTAGACCGTATTGCGTCATTGTAACAGAAAATTAACCCAGCCTTCACACTTTGGTCACTTTAAAACCAAGTGTAAACATTTTGCACTCAGAGTAGGAGGGTGTATACCAAGTATAGTTCAGGTCAGTAAAGTCTAAACTCTAATACTGTCTTATTACATCGTAAAGTCATCATAAGATCTAAACAAGCATTCACACTGCAAATTCTAAATCTAACCTCCCTCCCACCTAAAGATAGACTACAGCTCTTTTTATAGAGGGCCGGGCAGCAGAATTGCATATTCTATTTCAGACAGCCCAGGCTCACATCATTGTTTGTTTTAGCAGGCTAACCTTCCACATGTATTTATAGGTGTCGAGGCCAGGAGAAAGACCACAGTAGCTCCATAAATAAGCTGCCCCGACCAACAAAAGCCCAGTCATTTCACAGGCCATTACCTGGAGCTGCATCACAGGGAGGCTGGCCTGGCCTCAAAGCCACGGGAGGGTCGCACGGCTTTGAGGGCAAGTCGACCCGGTGGGAGGAAGGGAGATGTTTGGATTTATAATGAATATGGTGACCTGTTTTCTGTGACTGGAGCTTATCAAAATGCGATGGAAGTAAATGGAAAATAACCATCTGCGATGCGCTGTATGTGAGACTGTTCAGCGCCGTGGCTCACATCATTTTCACCGTCATCCCTCATGTCTTTCATCCCCTTCCCTTCGCTTTCATCCACACAAGCTGCTGCTCACTCCCGTCTCTCTCTCTGTCTGTCTTTCTCTGAACTTTTGGCCCCAGGATCCTGTTGGCACCTAACCCAGATGCCCCCTGGCTCTTAAAAATAGATTAACCAAAAACATCACACACTTGCACAGACACACAAAATCCACCTATGACGTCATACATCAACAGACTGTGTGTGTCACTGCTTATCTCTGCCTCCACAGACGCTGTGTGGAAAGCCAGTCAGCAGAGGCCACAGCCAGTGCGCTCTACAGCCCCTCTGGCAGCCAGACCTCGCTGCGCTGAGGAAACTGCACCCTGCAACACAAACAACCCATCAGCCACAGAAGCACTTCAGTGCTGACTGCTAATCCCGGTACCTCCCTGCAAGGTACAGCACTGCAACACTGACACAGCTGTAGGAAATGGATGTCACCCCCCTCCCCTCGCCTTTAATAAGGCTTTTCAGAGTAATGAAATATTCAAATGCATTGTTTCGCAGGGCTATTCGACAGTGGCATTTGTCCTAAATATTGCTGCGCTCATTTGCTGGGTGGCGACAGTGATGATTCCATAAAACATATGAATGGAGAGAGTTGTCATGTGGATGTGGCTGAACACTGAAGGCTCATGATCTTAAATCAGAGGGGAGCGCTGCTGACTGGCACAGTGGGGGTTCCAGCGGAGCTGCTACAACTGCTAATTTGTCTCTGAATGGCCTTTTACGATTTCAAGGGCGCCATAACTGTTAGATGAAGAGATGTTTTTTATTTTTCGATTGTATCCCAGCAGCATGCAGTGTGTGTGGTGAGGTGAGATAGCAGTATGAAAGCAATATCTTTGCCTGTTGTGGTAATATCTTCAAGAATACCTGCAATTCAAATATACCAGCTTTCTATGACACCGTTAATGTTGTTGCCAGTGTAACAGAGTCATGTAGAAGAAGAAAACTTATATTGCATGTCTCCTTGTAGAGGGCTATCCTTCACTAGCCTGTTAAGTCATAACCTCAATCTTTGCTGTGCATAAAAACCAAAACACAACTTACTTTCTGTGAACAAAGCTGTCATGTGACTAAAAAGTTAATTGAGTCAAGAATCGAATTAAAATCACAACAAAAGAATAACAAAAACAAGATGCTGCTGTCCACAACGAGAAAGAAGCGCTGAAGGTCAAGCCTGGTAGTAATAATCTATTGTCATATATGACTCATAATGGTGTATTTGTAAGCTTGGCACTTATTTAGCTGCAGTGTTGGGCAGTAACGCCTAACTAAGTAACACACAGTAACTAGTAATGCATCACAGTAAAGTGATTTTCTTTATTAGTAAAAAAAGAAAATCACTAGGTAGTGTAAGGATTACAATTTGCTAATAGAGATAAAGATATTTAATTATAATCATGATATTTAATAAAGATATTGATTGTTTCAAGGTGCTAAACGTGCTGTCGTGCTTCTGGTGCCACCCATGGATGGGTGTAAGCTTCACCCACTGCAAATGATAATCATCTATGCTTCAAAATACCAGCTAATGTAGTGGAATGTGATGAAAAATCCATTGGTGTCTCAGATTACTTGATATTATGATTTTATTTTTTATTTAGTTTAAGAAAATGTGGGAAAACAATCTGCAGAGGAGACTAAAATATTTGTTATGACTAACCTGGAGTTGCAAAAAAACTGAAAACAATTAACGTGGGAAGAGATCCTACACAGAGAAATCTCACTTCTCTCAGATAAAAACAATAAAGCAAGAGGCCTTTATTGAGACAGTGACCCACAGTGATTGGAAAGTATTACTCTGTAATTTCTTTGTGAACATACACAGCCTAATATGGGATAAGGCTTCATGGAGGAGATTGGGAGGTGATAGTTACTAACACACACACACACACACACACACACACACACACACACACACACACGTGGCTTCAGAAATGCCAATCTGCCCCACACTTTTCTTTACGGAGCAAATCAACAGTCATTAGAAGATGCAATGGATTAGCCACGGATAGAGTGAAGGGAGACAGAGAAGAGAGGGACGAGGGGACAAACCAAGATCGAAATGATGGAGATTGGCAGATGGGTAAAATGGATTGGATAGACCGCTCTACGGATGAGAAGACAGGACAGAGAGCTGATACCTACCGCCGCAACGAAAGTTAATGGAAACTGATTACAGAAAAAATCGACAAGATTTCTCTCATTCCAGGAGAACTGCTCGAAAAACGTGGCAGTAATATCATTGGCGAGGTCCCAGATCCTGGTTAAAACTGATTGTCATTGAATTTGGTCCAGAGTATCAACAAGTTCTAAATATATAAAGAAAAACACAGGAGCAAGGTGACAGAGGATAATAATGTGAGCTAGAGACCCAAATGACAGGAATGGGTGTTGATTTTAGGAGTCCTTTGTGCTTCCGTGCCACCTTCTTTTCAAAAACGACTCTTGTGTTTATGCTGTGCCTCCCTGGCTTATGTTCGTCTGAGGGAGCAGAGGAGCTGCTAGAGACAAACAGGATGTCTGTGGGAGGACGAGAGGGGGTAAATCTGACGAGGAAGTTTGTGTATGCGCCTGTGTCTGCGTGTGTGAATTAATCCCAGGAAGGACTTCCTCTCAATCGGAGCTGCTTGGGAGTTCTGTGGGAGTTCCAGACGTTGACACGGGAAAAAGCAGAGGGGAAGGGAGAGAAGAAAAGAAAGAGAGTAGGAGAGAGAGGTACAAGAGAGGGAGAGGGATCAAGGGCAGTAGCACTATTGAATCCCACACATACACACACACGCAGAGGAAAACCACCCAAAGAGGGAGGTTGCGATAACAGCGGCAGTGCTGGCGTCAATATGAGATGATGATGATGAACATAGGCCCACCGCAATGACACACAGCCTGAACCCACTCAAATGCTTTGCCTCAATCAAAACTACTCCAAACTTCTGACTGAACAAACACACCATCTGACCTGGACTGAAGGGTGTGTGCAATTAACCTGCACTGTTTGTTTTAATGTTCTGGGTGTGCCAGGTGGGTGGGGGTCGAGGCACAGCACAACACTTAAAGTTACACCAGTCGTGTCCCTTCTTTATGTGTGTGAAGTGAGACAGTGAAATATCCCAAAATTGACATGAATGAGATCTAACAGATGTACACCAGGCTGGGGTGTCACTGAGGACAACATATACTGATAACAACAATATGTTTTGCCATCCTAGCAGATGGGCTGTAGGGATGGCATTGTCTAAAACACTATTTAAATACCAAATATCAATCACTACTAGATAGATTTCCATGAACTTTGGTACAGATATCCATGGTGCCCGGAGGATGAGTTCTTATGACTTTGATGACACCCTGGCTTTTTCTATAGTGCCATCAACAGGTTGACATCTAGGGTTCAGAGTGAAATGTCTCAAAAACTGTTGGATGGATTGCCATAAATTTGGTACAGACATTCACGCCCCCCTTAAAATGCAGCCTCCCTATATCTCCAAATTTTTTGAGAATGTGATGCTAAGTCAATTTAAAATGAAACACTCTTTTTGGTTTGCACAGTTCAAAGACATGTAGAACCTGTAACGAAGATTTGACCAAAGACGGTGGCTGGTTATAACCAGTGACATACATCGTAAGTGTCCGCCCTAAATATAATTTAATAAAGAAATGTTTTAATAAAACAAATGGAAAAACTTGGGAAAGTTTAAGTGAGTTCTGAAACCAAATCTATGAATAATTTACCCAGATATGTCATGTTGAACGTATCACTTCTTCACCAGGAAGTCTTTAGAGGTTACGTAACTGGCAGAACCCACAGCTTGTCCTCTAATTAGACAGGGGAAAAGTTTGGCCTGTAAAACGCTGAGTAATATATATTCCAAATGAATCCCGCCTCTCAATTTCCTTATGGCCATGTGTCAGGCAGAGCTCTGGATACCACACACATACCCACTCCATCCTGTGTGCTTACTCATCATCACAATGCCACATCAGAGAGGACTCATGCACAATGCACTTGTCTGCCAGCCAAATGTGCAGAAACCACAGCAGGGAGACCAAAGAGACCAGAGAGGCCAACCCCCCCTCGCCATCCCAAACTGCCCTTCCCCCCTTCTCCACCCCACCAAACTCAACCTCCTGAGTCATAAACTATCACTGCCTCAGAAGTTCGGGT
This sequence comes from Nannoperca obscura, assembly GCA_036024295.1. Lineage (NCBI taxonomy): Eukaryota > Metazoa > Chordata > Actinopteri > Centrarchiformes > Percichthyidae > Nannoperca > Nannoperca obscura. Next base: position 14,717 of record JAVQJL010084917.1, read on the forward strand.
TCAGAAACTAAGCATCTCGGTCTCTAACTCTGCTTGAAAGAACAGTGTCTCCTCCCTGAATACATCTGTCGAGGCAAAGAGAAACACACATTTAACACTTATCTTTGGCATGCAGGGGGGGAAAAGGAGCGACGTCTGATGCCAGAAAGCGTGTTGAATGTAAGAACTGCGTGGTCGTGAGATGTCAACAACTCTGACAAGGTTAATCAACGCCGGCTACTTTCTCTCCCAAAATGTTTCAGGGCCTGCGTGAACAACATTTTACAAAACCAATTATCTCTTTTGAATAAAGGGTGTTCGCCTATCAAGAGTGAGCCCACTTAAACAGGGTCAAATACAATTCGCTATCACGCCCCTTTCAAACAACATGTCAAATTGTTGTCACTTCCACTTACGACAGTAATGTGTACCTAGTAAATTGCACTACTGCCTTTGACTGCTGACAAAAGCTAATTGTAAATGTCAGAGTTATTCATGTGTGTCTCACCATGGTACATGATTAAAAATCACCTATAGTTCTTCTCAAATGTGTGATAGAGTACATCTCATATAAAAGCTTTAAAAATATGGGAAGAATCCTTCATTAATTTGCAGTGATGTATAAAAAAGCAGACTGCAGCAAGGAGCCTGGTGAGGACTCAACAGTGAGACAATTAAGACAAAGTTGCTCTCTTATTAATCATCTGCCTCACTTAGTAAAACGTGTCAGCCAGTCTCAAAGAGAGGAAACACAGAAGGATACGAGAGCACAGATTTGTATTTTTGGTATTTATATTTTATATTTTCTATTGTCTTTGGTCATCAGCCCACATGTGACAACGATTTGTTTTCTTTCATGACCATGATTACAGGTTGTCAGCCATGCTTTTACTAGAGCTGATGGGTAATTTCACTCTATAACATGGTTTGGAGTTGATGGCTAGATTGGCACACATGGGCACACATGGGCACACACACACACACACACACACACACACACGACATGTGCAAAAATACCATATACACATGTACACACACACACACTTGAGCCCCCAAGGGTACACGCTGCACACACACACTCACACTGACAGACAAACAAATCAAGTACCATGTCTATTAGAGTGGACTAATCAACAAGGCCTACATGTTCTGTCACAACTCACACAAGAACATTACGGATAATTTGTGTCTATAACATTGCATGCAATTATTTCCGCATACATTCCTGTGTGCATGGCATTTAATGAGCCAAGCTAATTAAATATGGAAATTAATGAGATACAAAGGAAATAGGGGAAAGCACAGTCCTGATGCATTTGAAGGAGATGCTAAAAGCCTTTTATTACATTAGGGACTGGGAGGGAAATGTGTCTTCCTCTAAGGAGACTATTAACAAACAGTGATTAGCCCAAGCCAAAACACCACAAACTACGGTGTTGTATGTTATTCTCAATGCAGTACATTAACATCATTCTACACATTCCAAACATGAAACATTAAAAAGTAAACTGCTGTCGCACTCATTCATACGTTCTTTCATTTGAGTTTTTTGATAATAAATCTCGTCGTAGCTGGAAAATCAACATGAGTCACCTTAATTACACAGAAAAGACGATTTTTCTTGTAGATACACAACAAAGCCTAGCGAGACTGCTGTACATGGTAGAGGAGATTCATTGGCAGTTGTGCAGTGAATCAAAAGCCTATGCAGTGTGAATTGCTATTTCGCTCTTTTTCACACGCCATTTCCTTCTGCTAGAGTCGCATGAAATGATGGGAAGCTCGCCCCCCAATCAAAGAGGCCTTTCACTGAGAGGCAAGTCATCACATCATGCTGTAAGTACTGTGTACCCCAATAGGGAACCAGTCTGGTGTGTGTGAGTTTGCATGGAGAGAACCCTCCAGACACATGGGGTCAGACACAGTTTACAGACGGGCAGACTCCATCCCAGGAAAACACATACGCCATGGGACACAAGTCAGCACGAGAGTTTATAAGCAGAGTCGAAGCAAAGGGGGGCCAGGGGGAGGCTAAAGGTTGTCTAAAAATCGTCTTCCCCCTGGGGACCCTGACAGGCTGCCCTGGGGTCACACACGGGCAGGAATGCTGGAAGCCAATCAGAATTGGGGGTGCTGAGAGAAAGTCAAACTATATAATGAATGCTGCGAGACATTTAGGGTTTTTTGCATTTATTTGAATGGCTAGGATAATTTACATCTCATAGTTATTAACATTTTACACCAAGTTTAGAACGTTTTACAGTCAGGAACACTGAAGTTAAGCAGGGAATGAAGGAGTGAGACAGCAAAGATGTGGCCTGTAACCAGTTCATCCTACAGTAGTTAACAATAAAGCAGGGCAGCGAGGATACAGCCATTTCTTACAAGAGACACGTGGATGATGATGCTCATTCAACCCGTGTTGGACCCGTTCATATGAGACAGCTGTCACTGTGTTTGAGAGTTTGTCTGCAGTGCTGTTCATACACTTCACTGATTAATCTCTCTCTCTCTCTCTCTCTGGGGAGTTGGTTGGATGACCAATCAGGATATAAAGATATAATGTTAGTTAACCACGTACTCTAGCTGTCTGTCTGACAGTTTGATCACCACACTGATGCCTTTGGTTACTTTGATTCACCTCCTCTCTTCAAAACACATCAATGTGTTGGCGAACAATTAAACTAGAAATAGAAATAGAATAGAAAGTATTTTAAAGAGACTAGTACACATTGATCATTAACAGATAAAAAACTAAGTGAAATCTCTTTCCTGCCACAAATACCAGTGTGCTACACCTATATATCTCAGTGGAAAAAGGGGGAAAACAAGTCTAAACTGATGGTTTTCACCATACCTGATTTAAGGGGGTGCTGCTGCCCCCTTGGCATCCCTAATTACTACACTCATGCCCACTTGTGATGCAAGAGCACAGGTTAAACCAAACAAAGCAGAACATCTTCGCCTTTCAGGTCTTCACCTTCAATAAATTCCAAAAGCATCATCTCTTGTCCATTTCTGCGAAAACAAACTATCATCTGTATAACCCCTGACCTCTCTTTCTCCTGATGTCACCGTTGATGCCACTCCTTTCCCCTTCACGCTCGCTCCTTTTTTTTATCTCTCCTCTTGTCGTCTCACCCTGGAAAGAGAAAAGTAAGGAGGAGGAGGTTGGAGGGGTTTAGCATGTCGGCGTAGGCCTCTCCCATAGGGCTTACCTCATCCTTCTTTACGTTCTCATCCCTCCCACCTCTTTCTCTCTTTATTTTTACTGCACTTTTCTTTCCATCGCTATTCCTTTCTGGTTTTCTTCCCTTGCAGCAGAAGTCATGGCTGTATAGCTGATAGTGGTGATGTAGTAGTACATAAATGGGAATCATCAGGCCCGGGTTCATTTCTGTGGCCTGGTCACACCAGCATTTAAAATCAAATCAATTCATTCCAATGGAATCACTGCAGAGGATTTGTTCATAAGGGCCAAAGAAAATCCAACTTCAAGTCTGGTGAACTTCGCCGTTGACCAATGGCAAGCCGTCTTGACGGCACTGACCTTTGAGGAAACCAAGTGCCAAAATGCCCAAAATGAGCTAATAAATTATTAATAATAATAACAATAAAAACTGATTAGCTGTGTGTCAAACTCCAATTTTATTTTACCTTCATTGTTAGTTCAGTATAAATTGCTCCACAACAAAGATATGGTTTACGTACAGTCATGAGACAGGAGTCAGTGGTACAAATACGTCTTTTGCATAAATTGTGTTTTTTTTGCTGTTAGCGACTGAGCAAATAAGCTTGCCAACGCTTGGCTAACCAACATTCAGAATGCAATTAGCTTAAGATAAAGTGAGCGGTTTGCCAACTACAGTAGCCCTGCAAGTAGCCACTACACCAAGTGGACACACAGATTCATTTTGCCATGCCATTTCGAGTGGCAAGGCATTCAGGCCAAATTGTAAACAACAAAAATCAATAAAACTTTTAAAACGGTCAAAACTGTCATTCATATTTGCTTTTCCTTTTGCTGACTCAGCCTTAATGTAAATTATTAAACGTTTGCACACTTAGAAGTGGTTAATGTTAGTTCAGGTGGATTTATCCTGCACGGTGAGAGTAAGAGGAGAGCTGCTTGGATAAGTTTGGCTGTGGTTGCACCTCAATGAGGAGCTTCATTATAATTCTTCAAAGAAAATGTCAACTACAAACAAAAAAAGCATCATTAGTCTCTATTTCTTTCTGTGGCAGAAAAAAAACAATCATTAGTGTTTCTCTCTCTCTCTCTCTCTTTCACCATGCCTGCAAGACAGATTTTGCTCTCAGCCGCTATTGTAAAAGGTATGTTGAACATCTCTCCCTGAGTCTCCTTTTTGCTCACACACACACACACACACTAACTGATTAAAACCATCACAAACTACTCACATTTGCATAGATAGCAAAAACAAGTGATATGAAGGGAAAAGTTATTGCTGCTATAGCTTTCACCCTGACAAAACACAGAACGCGATATATGCTAATTATCCATTTAATATGAATGTCTAATTAATGGTATGCAAATGAGACACTGCCATTATTGGACCTGTTTGATATGGGGATGGACGCGGTATTGAAAATCCTTGGGAAAACTGACATCCAACGCTGCCGCGCAACACACACAGGAAATCAATTTGGTTAATTGTCAAATATGCAAACATGTAAATTGAAGTAATGCATTGCCATGGCCGAGGCACCTAACCATTGTCCCTGGGGCATGAATGTGAACGTGGGAACACACACACAGCCACGAGCACAAACACGCAAGCACACACTCCTCTTATCTCATCAGGCCTTTAATGTGGTTGGTATTCAGTCCTCTGTCCTCTGACACAATGCATGCCACTAATTACGAATTCCCATGATAAGAGCATTGCCCATAGAATACATGATGGAAGATGAAGGGTCTGCCTGCTAGGCCACAGCTATTGAACATTCTGACTACACACCACTTTGAAAATTGGCTTTCAATCAACATAGTGAAGACACTTAATTCTGCCACAGTTGGGAACCCGTGCTGTCTTCCCACAATGGCCCTCTAAAACAGCTGCCTTCCAGCCTACGCAGACAGCTAATAGCAAAGGACAAATACCTGACAGTCTCCTTCATAAAGTGTGAGGGCTGAACATTCTTATTCTCCCCGCGCAAGAAAGTCTGTCTGCGCACTGAACTGTATCACCTTGCAAAATATCATAAAGCATTCATCAACAAGCCCAAAACAGAGAAAGTCACTGCATCGTTGACATTCTTCTCCACTCACTGTGACTAAGATGAAGATAAAATGGAGGAAGAGTAGACATCACACTAAAGATTTGTTTTCTTTCTTTCTTTCTTTCTTTTTTTTTTTTGCAGTGAAAGTTAATTGAATTTGTATGTTAATGAGGGCTGTGCATAGCTAACGAGCTCAGTGTGCGACCCATTAACACGTTGAATGATTGTTATGCCTGGGGCAAGAATCACCTATAGGAGCTCAAACAGGAAGACAAAGAGCCAATCTGAATACATTATAGATTCATTTACATGTTCATCTACATGACATACGTGTTACACTGATATTTGGCTCTCGTTTCGATGATCGAGACTTGATTTAAAAGATTTTGGTGGGCTGAGAGGGCAGAAGGAAAGGAAACAAAAATATACAAAGAGAGAGGAAAAGAGGTAATGTAAGGAAAGTGGGCCAGAAAGCAGTGTGAGTGGTCATTCAGAAATCCACAGAAAAATGTGTTCCTTACTCATTGACTGTTTTAGCTCAATGATGACAAGTTGGAGATGAGGAATTGGTGTGGTGCGGTCCCGGGGGGGGGGGGGGGGGGGGGGGGGGGGGGGGGGGGGGGGGGGGGGGGGGGGGGG
>JAVQJL010084926.1:0-20524 GCA_036024295.1 Nannoperca obscura
AGAACCATCTCAAGGAGGATCAGAAGAAATGGACAGCATGTGAGTTAAATATGAGTGTCACAGCAAAGGGTCTGAATACTTATGACCATGTGATATTTCAGTTTTTCTTTTTTAATAAATATGCAAAAATCTCTACATTTCTGTTTTTTTTCTGTCAAGATGGGGTGCTGAGTGTACATTAATGAGAAATAAAATGAACTTTTTTGATTTTAGAAAATGGCTGCAATAAAAAAGAGTGAAAAATTTAAAGGGGTCTGAATACTTTCCGTACCCACTGTATATATATCAACAAGTCATCCAAATTAAATGACAAAATAAGTTTGTTCATGCACATTGAAGCATTTTCTGATGTGATGGCCCTATAGGCAGGGCTCTACGGTTAATGTTTGGTTAGTTTTAGGCTCAAAAATTACTTGGTGGGGTTAAGGGAAAGATCATCATTAAAATGACTACTGTAATAAGGTTAGGGGGCCTTTGTCGTCATGGTTACAATAATAAACACAAGGCTAAGTTTATGGAACAATTGTATATGAGTCGTATATATATATGTATATATATATACATATATATATAATTTATTTTTTTAATATATATATATATATATAAATCTGGTACACTGCTTACCAGTTGTCCATTGTGTGCTGAAGTGAAACGTCAACAAACAAATATATCATTAGTTATGATGCATTCGGTAACAGCAGACTTCCAACCTTTAGATTGAGAGCACATATGCTGAAGGGACCAGGGAAGCTGCAGACTTATGGCAGTAACACTAGTCAGGACTCTGGCTGTGCTCTTTTATACTGTTACTCTATCACATAACATGAAAAGCTCTTCAGGCTAACTCTCTAAAAAGGCCTTTTTAGGACTATGATGTAACAATTTGAAATGGGATACTGAGATTTATATTTATTTTTAAAAAACAGTTGTTTTTATCTGTCAAAATGTTGGCTCAAATGAAAGAAAGAGTATTTTATATTTTTTGACTCATGCTGGGTCAGCACTTGGGCACTGACTCAGCACCGTAGGGTGCACCATTTATGCTTCACCAGTGACTCGTCGGTCACAGAATCTGACCAACATGTGCCTCTGTGGGTAATTTGGCATGCAGGAGGGTTTGAATCAAGGAGGTTAGCATGAGAAAAAGAGAGATACAAATCCCTGGAAATCCTCAAGAATAGAAAGAGAAAAAAGACGTAAAGGAGAATTGGAGAAGAAGAAGGAGGAACAGGTAAACAAGCAGTGGAGAAAGGGAGGAAGAAAGGAGGGGCAGGTGGTAACAATGAATGACTGAATGAAGAAGTCAAGGAAAGATTGGGGAAGAAAAGGGAAAGAAGGTAAAAGGAGAAACAGGGACAAAAGAAGCAAAGAAGGAAGCAAAATGGGATGTTGGAGTATAGGAATTAAAGAAAGAAAGCAAATAAGAACATATAGGGAAAGAAAAAAACAACCAAAGAACAAAGAAAAGGAAGAAAAGTGGGGGAGAAAGAGAGTCAGTTTTGACAAAACGCAGGGGGCCATTTCTAGCAATCCAGGCAAATCTGTCTGATTGGTAGGTTGTTTTGCAAGAAGCTGGGTGACTTTTTTCCTCCTTAAAGGGCAATAGTATAGTATTTGCAAGTTGTTGCCAGTGGTAGGGCAACATTTCTAGTGTGCTAACCCCTCCTTCCTGTCCGGCCAATTGATTTGTCAGAGGTAGGGCCATATTTCCGGCATGCAGTGTGATTCTAACAACTTAACAGGTAATTTTGCCAAATGGAGGCAAGGGAGGATAAAGAAAGTAGGAAATAAGTTAAGAAGGGGAATTGGGATGAAAATGGAATGAAAATAGAAAGGAAGAAGTGTAAAAAGGGAGGTAAAGAAAAGGAAGGAAAGAAGAAAAGACAACATTACTAAGGATAAGGAAGAAAATAATGAAAGTTGAAAGGATGACAGGTCATTTAACAGAGGAAGGTCGATGTTTCTAGATTGCATACTGATTATTACTCCTTTTGTTTGCTAAACAAACCATTTGAAAGCAAATGTATGTTTCCAATTAATGTAGCTATACCCTATTGTTAAAGTGGCTGCAGTCAATTACATTTTGAGTGACAAATAAAGCTATTTTTCAGTGCAAGATGCTAATGCAGCTCAGAACACGGCTTTTATACATCATGGATAGCGTCTGCCCCATCAACAGCTGGTGTGCAGGGCAGACTGGCTTGTCAGACTTAATTTTCACATTGAGCGTCTTCTATCTCTCCCTCTTGTTATACCTCACTCTCATACACTTCTCTTGTTTCATCCTCACTCACACAGAAACAGACCACAGCACAGTGAATCACACAGGCATTCCAACAGTTTCAGTCATAGCGGTCTCATCCTGCAGCTTGAGCTCATCACTGAAGTGCCAAATACATTTACATTGATTTTCACAGAGCCATACTTAATATACTTTCCTCCAGTTTTTGATTGGATAAGTCAGATAAGAGTTGCTGCTGTAGATATACAAATGCTTTTCTTACATCCTGAAACAGGATGCTTTCATAGTGTTAACACATACAATACAATTACCATAGATGCCCGCTTTAACAATTTTTTTGTAAAGTGAAGGCAGTGTTATGGAAAGACAACCCATTAATATGCCACCAGTCTTGACCAGCTTTTGCTTGTGTTGTTGTTTCTGTGTGATGCATTGCACATCATCTGTGCCTTGGCCGCAGGGTTGATCAGGCCAGTGACCAAGTGGCATTTGTTTTCCCTCTAGATCCAAAGCCGTCTGTAGGCTCTCTCTCTGACTCATTGATGCTCTCAATGGCTTTTTGCTGCAGCACACCTGCGATAACAAGGAGCTTAAGGGCCCTATAGAGAGTTTTTCTCTGCAACCTCCCTTTATATGTACCTGGCCCTCCTTCTCTCGTGTGCTTTCTCCTTCCAGTCTTCCAGTGCAACAGAACCACCTGACTTGCTGTTTCAGATTACACTACATCTCCAGCATAAGTGTTGCATAAGTCCCTGCAGTGTGGTCTGGAAAGTTGATTTCTGAGGTGGCCCAACAGCTGTATGCTGATTGCTCTGCCTGATCCTTTTGCAAAGGGTGTCTGCACAATGGGCATGCTTGTGTGTCAGTCTGAACCAAGCAGAAGAGGTGGGGTATCCACTAGCCATCCACCCCCTTAAACTATTGTTCCAGGTTTAAACCATATGTCCTCAGTAATTAAGATGGTGGCTTCAATATCTGTTGAACAACTGCCTGTTAACAATAATTAGCTTGACTTTGTGTATTTCTTTCCATGGCTATTCATAAGTAATCAATGCATAATTTCAGTAATGCCATATAAAAAGAAAGTTCTTGCTTTTTTAAATGTAGCTCCTAATAATTTGCTGCTAGTTTTGCACTTGCTTTTGTCTAATTTAGAACTAATTTCCACTCTTCACATCAGTCAAATTTACAGCAAAGCCAAAGTCAAATGTACACTTTCCTTCTTCACCCTGTGAAACCACTGTGAATACTCTCTGATTGTGGACGGCAGTGCTCAGCTTTAGATCATTACAAACCGGTATTATTGTAGATTCCGCTGTTTCCTGTCTAATTTTTGACTGTAGCCCAGATTTTTTCTTCTGTCTCTGTCTCTCAGTTAATTTCATGTTTTGCTTATTTTGTGATTATTATAATATATCACACATAATTTACACCTATAAAGGGTACTGGGGTTTATTTATCAAGTTTCTATGTATGTGTGCATGTTAAGTGGCAGTGGTTACATGTTGTCTTACTTGAATGACAGAGCCTGTTGCACACCTGATCACCTGCTCGCCTTAGCCCTTTCCTAGTAGACAAGGATTCAGGTGACATCAGTGCCAAGGGAGTGTCTGGTAAGCTTCTGGCTGGTCATCACGTCAGTAACTGAGACTCTGATAGTCATGTGTTATTTCTTTAGTTGCGTAGATTTTGATCTTTACCAGTGTCAATTCACTTGTAATGCTATACTCAGTGTAGCTGTGGCTCTGTTTTGGTTCCCTAGTCATATCCAGTGCCAGTCTGACAGTGCTCGCACACACCTAGACATTTACAAGAGTTTAAGGCAGTGCCCTACTTTGATGCCTTATAAGCATCGCTCCATAAACATACATTTTATGGCTGGCATCATTACAGGGAACTCAGAAATAAATCTATGCACACTCATTCCCATTAACAGACATATATGCATGCACACATACAGAGCCTCAGTCCAGACATCAAAGCAGTGAGAGGAGGCCTCGCTAAGCCTCCATAGCAACAGGAGACAAGCGGCAAATAAAACATTTTAAAATCTAGGTTACTGGCACGCATGAATATCTTATGCAGCTCTTTTTTATGTGGGAGGGTGACGCAGTGATTTGAAGCTGGGGGAGAGATGTTACGCCTCTGCATACCATAACCTGATTTCCCACTTCTGGTACATATTCGGTGGCAGAGATATCTTATTCCTCTCATTTGAATTTTAGTTGTGTCAGCATAGTGTTTGCTAACATTGCCATACATATAGTATTGGGCCTAGGGGACATTACAACAAATGTCCATCAGAGTCAGTTGCTCTAAATACATCCTTGTTAAAAAGTCATCCATGATCTTAATGGAAAAAAGAAAATTCAATTGGTACTGCAGCTTCAATCAATTAGTCATCCCACCAGGAAAAAGTTGCTAACAACCCTAAGGGCATATTTTAAAATGGTAATGTTGTTGACCTGACAGTCAATCATTTGTGAGTGGAACCAGGGCCAATCGGTTAGGGTTTACCCTCTGAGACCTGTTCACCAACATCATTCACTGCTGGGGATGAACAGTGTGATTCGGGCTTTAGTAGAAGATTACATTTTCTCTGACTGAGCTCACATGGGATGCTTTCAGCATCCTGTGTTTTAAAAACCTTTCCACCCCAGACACAAAGCACTAAATTGCTTTTGTCAGAAAGAAATGAATGCAACCTTAGCAGTCACAGGATTCAAATTGAAGATATGGGCAACACGTGAAATAAGATGCACTTATTCATGCACTTTGCATTAAAGTCAAAGCTGGAACCAACGATTCATTCAGTTCAATCTTAAAAATCTGAATAAACTGCATTATTATAACACTGCCAGGAATGAAATCATTAGTTACAGTGTATCTCACAGTGTAGTGTTTTATGAAACAGATATAAATCTTATCTCCCCAACAGGAAATGTGGTGTTCTATGTATAATCTATTTCCACCCCAAACATATTTTTAAAATCTATTTACTGTTGCTGTGTGCTAGCAACAGTGTAACAGAAATGTAATGGAAAGCTGGCAGGTTTCAGAAGTAAAATACTTAATCAAATCTCGATTAAGCCGGTCACAAATATCTTTGCACTTTTCAAATCCTTCCTGTCTAATAATTCAAGGTTCTTCTCTAAAGTAGATTTTGAGTGGACAAGAGGAGAAATCAAACCACCACCAACTATGACAACCTGCCCACCTGCTGAGCCACAGTGAGGAGCTCACAGAGTGTAACACTGGAGCAGTTGTCCCCCGTTTCCACCAAACAAAACATCAGTGGATAGAGCGTGTCCACTTTACAGTGAAGGAACACTGAGGCCAACAAGCATCTACAAAGGTTTACTTACTTATCTAATATTGAAATGTCAGTCTTACTCCTCCTATATTATAAAATATATTACCATTGGTATATTGCCTCATAAAACCACAGTGATGAATGTAGGCTTAGCAGGTATTTTACAGTTAGTGTCTTAATAAAGTGTGAGAGGATAGGGCTGGCCTTTAAGATAATGTAGTCCACCTTCTCTTTGATCCTTTGGGATGGGGGGCAGGCATGTGTTGAACAACACCACTCAGCCTCAGCTTCATGGTAATGTGATTCATTATTACCACGACCTTGAAATCACAACACAGCTGTAGGTTGTGAACATGTGTTTGTATGTGCAAGCATGGGAAACTGGTTGCATGCCAGTATGAGTGGAGCTATGCAGCTCATGTAAGGCATTATGCAGATAACTTGCAGCCTTTGGCATTCACGAATCCTGGATTATATACCCCACACCAATGTTATAAGTTATTATGCTCCCTGTACTACTCATCATTGTCTTCTGCAGATGAAGTCATTCAGCATGTCCCTTTGTCTTTTGCTCTCCTTCTGCTGTGTTTTTAATGCCCCTGCATGGATCAATGTCTGCTACCCTCCCCACTGCCTTCTGATTTATGAACTCTATCCTGGTCTGTCATTATTGCCCCCAAAAGGGAGCATTGATGGACCAATATGTTGAGTCTGCCACAAGGAGAATGGCCTCATGACTACAAATATCATGAATAGTCTTCTGACAACCTGTGGCCTGCAGCATCTCAGATTTAGATGATTCATTAGAAAATGATGAATAAAGATGTTACAAGAAATTCTGGGTTATTTCATTTTGTAGGTATCTAAACTTTTTTGGCAAAGGGCCTCCTACAAAAGCTATGTTTCATGGGAAACATTTATGTGGCTGTCATAGCCCTCTGTGCTTTGTAGTCAGTTTATCTTTAGATCCACACAGCATACTGTTGGACTAATGTAATACACCTTTCTGTTTGTAGTTCAAACCCCCTAAAGTAAGACAACCCGGGCGGGAATTTCGGGAACTTGTAATAATTGTTTGTGGAGCCGGTGACATCTTCCTCTGTGTCTCTCTCTCTCTCTGTGTGTCTCCAGCACCTTTTTTTTAAAAACAACATTGCCACAGACAGTTTCTCCTACCAGCTGCTGATCTCGACCATCATCCCCAGAGCAGTGGGCATTAAGACAAAAGGGCGACCAGAACTCTAAAAATACAGCAAGCTCTATCAGTCTCCGGTGCTTCTTTAATAATACTAACCCAGGGCATGATACAATGTAATTATCACAGGCAAAGGCTCCAGGGCAGAGCTGCAGACAGACACTGCACAAAGCAGAGGTCATGTTTAGAGAGGGACATTTTATGAACTATTTATGTGTCTATCTATGCTTAGTGCTTATACCTCCACTACGCACTGTTTTGTCCTGTAACCAGCACCCATTTTCTGTCTCAAATTGCCTCTCTGAAGTCAATGTATTTTTTCATGGTTTCATTTTGCTTACTTACCCATAGACTTCCAAACAAAAATGACTCGCTCTCTCTTTATGTTTTTGTATTTGTGTGACTTTGTGTGCACATTTATGAGTACACATCTGCCCATGTGTATGTGATCCTCCAGGCTTACCTATCCCCACATGAACTAAAATCTTAAAATAGAAAATTGGTCAATTGCAAGGGCAGCATCTGCGTGCACCCATCGGTCTTCCTTCTTGTGTGTTTTTATGTCAATGTGTGTGTTTGTGTGCACTACTCAATGTATGTCCCAAGGACATATTTCAGCAGATTTATGCACACCATTGATGTGTGGAGTTTACTTGAGGCAACTGACTCCCAGGTAAACTCTATTAGCTGGTCTTTAGCTGCTTGGATGTCCTCGATCTGTCTGCTACTTTTGCTCCTCTACCCCTGACATTCTTTAGAGGCCTGGATGACAGACAGGTTTGTTTCAGTCTTGTTAAAAATATTGATAGGGGAAACTTTCTTGAACATATATTTTTATTTTACCAGGCATCCTAAGGTTACTTGGGGTGAAAACCAAACCACACCTGCCCAATAGAACCTAGCACCACCAGCACTGATGAAATATTCAGCAACTCACCAAGCCCTGGCAAGGAATGGAAGAGACAGATAGCTGCAGGTTTGGTGTAATCACATCGCCTTGCATTCACATGCACACACACAAGTTACAAAAGCACAGACATCACACACACACACACAGACTTAGAACTCAATCAAAGAAAAAAAAAAAACCTCACTCACCACTTCAATACACACAAACCTTGTCAGTATTTAATGTCTCGCTTTCTATCCAGCGTGGTATCACCTGTCATTCAGAGATAATGTCTCAGATGTTTCCATACCGTTCCCTGTCCCTGTGCATTCACCACACTGACGCAGTTACAATAGCCTAGAAAATAGAACCAATGATATCCTGGCTCCCCCATTCAGCTTCTGTCCGCCTCTCAAAGTCTCGATTATATGTAACCCTATGCCCAGGCACAACACCACAAGCTTGGAAACATTCGCTGCTGTTTCCGACAACCTAGAAAACCGAATTGCTATTCATCCATGGGATTATGTCAGCCTAGTTTTTTTCAACCCACCCACCTGCCAGAGGTGGCATGGGCAAGATGGTGTAATTGATCTGTCAAAAGCCTCATGCCAGAGGGTTGCATTTGGGAATCAGACGATCCTTCTCAGTTGCTCTCGGCAGCACATCCCTTGATCAGGAATCAGGCCAGTTATTATGTGTAACAGCGGTGATAAGATTGCTCGCTCATGTTGTGTCCTGACAGCGAATGAGAGGTAAACTTATCGCCTTCTTTAAAAGCAATATCTTTGAGGAGGCATTTTCTGCTGTTTACTCCAAGTGGTCAGCTAAAATATATGCCACTTCAACTGTCACTGGCCCTTTTTTTCCCCAGCAGCAGAGAGTGAACAGCGACTGAAAGAGAAAGGAATGTTTAAATCACTTGATCAAAGGCAAAATGTTGTTTATCTAGAGTATTTCATAATCACCACATACAAGTTTTAGAACTCATATCTCGTGTAAAACTGTCTTGCATATCTAGCAAAATATTCTAAGGATCCTGCATCCCCAAAAGATTATATATAAAATTTTAATTTGAAAATTTGTATGTGTTTAATGGATTTATGAGCACGGATGATAAGCAATGCATGAGGAATGTATATACAACAATAGTGGTAAAAGGGCATGTTAATCAAGTAGGAGCAACTGATTTGAATTTAATCGTAATTATTCACATTAAGACATTTTAAAATACATACATCATGCAGTAGAGAGCACAAATGCAAACCTTCCCTGAGAGGTTGTTTGCTTAATATACAACACTCATATGTGAGCACTGTGCTTGATTATAAACAATATGTTTAAAGTGCAGAGCCGGGTGCTATCCCTGTAAGATAAATGTTTTAAGATAAAATAGTTTTGAGCACTGTTAAGAGCAAGATGTACACAGAAAAGCCTTTTTACAGGTCTATTTCATTTGTGAAAAAAAGTTGTATATATGTATGTATGTTTGTCCAGAGGGACAAAAAAATGAACAAAAAAGCAAACAAAGATGGCTGACACTCACTCACTCATGCTTATTCTCCCTTTGAAAGGATTAAACTAAATGCTAGAGCTATTTTTTTACCATGACAAGATTATTTTCCTGTTTCATTAAATTCATATTATACTGAGGCCAACACATTTATCATTTCTGATCTTTTTCCCTTTCCGGTTGGATCGTCTAAAAACATCTCTGTGAACTGAGGGGATCAACAGAATGTCCACATGAAGCTGATTGCGAGCAGTTCTTCACGCCTCTGGAACACCGACACACTCGGACGCTAGTTAATGTAGATCTATTGATGGTTGAGATAAACAAAGCCAATATTTGGTGCAGCTAATTGATTCCTTATCAAGTTTTTATCAAAATGCACTGGCATTTGAACTACCTTTTTGTGTCTTACCATCGCCTGGCTCAGTTTATTTTATGCTTCCAGCTACTGGCCCAGGATGCGCTTTTCTTAGCATTGCAGTTAATATTCAGATCACTTCATTTTCATGCAGGTTTTTCAGGCTCAAAGGACCTCCCACTTGCACGTTGAGCTTTTGAACAGATAAAAACCCTTGGAAAACCATGAGAGAATATTAATGGCAGAAAGTGATTTCAGAGATGAGATGCTGAATAGAATTGGCTGAATGACGTGAGTGATAACTATCATACTATATCTGCTTTCTCATGCCCTTATCGCCCTTTTGCTGTCTGGTAATACTCTGTTGTGACTATGTTTCCTGCTTTTTATACATTTTGATTCACCTTACTCTTGTGGTACCCAAATAACAATATACTGGCAAAATGAAAATGAAGTACCCAGGATCTTATATTTGCACCAAATGTTTAGTCAAATGTGGAGAATTCAATGATTAAGACTTTATTTGCCAAATTAAATTCCCCTCAAGGTAAATGTGAGAAATACTTGGATGAGTGGAAAGCTGAGATAAAAGTGAACCAGTAGCATTTTGGTAGCACTTCATCATTGTTATTGGTTTTGTTATTATTATTATTATTATTATTATTATTATTTATTTCAAAGGGACAATGTTTTTGAGTACATTTTTATTTGACTGTAACCATTTCTATTTCATAATGCTCTTTATGAGTCTAGTTTATTTCAATAATTTATTTCATATTTTGTGTAGTGATTTATTTTTATTTCATAATGGAACTTTTAATAACACTGTTGTTCACACCAGTCAAACCCTTCACCTATCAATCAATCACATCCCAAGGCCTATCTAAGGGTGTTTTCAGCTGTACTGCCTATGATGATATTTCATGCACCCACCTAATAGAGGAATTGGTTGCATCTATACATAATTAGATTTTCCACTTCTTTGTTTGTGCTTTTCTTCATATCAATCCCTATTTCACTTTATCAACTGGCAACTATTCTATATCATGTGGAGTGCACCAAGGTTATATACTTGGTCCAATCCTTTTCTCTATCTATAGGCTCTCATTAGCTCACATTATCCTTAAACACAACTTCTCTTTTTGTTGTTATGCTGAGGACAACCATATTTACCTTCATCTGAGCTTTTGTGAAATCACACACAAACAATCTTAATCATATTAAATTCAGCATTAGTGTTCAACAGAAAAAATCACTTAGGTAGTTAGATCAAGCTTTAATCTAATTTTCAGCTTTGCATTAGGCCTATCTATTGAGGTTTAGAGTCAACTTAAACTGCACTGTTACTCATTGAAAATTTCACTGTGGCTAATCTAACCTGCTCCTATATTTCTATTAAAGCCTCTGTATGTGTAATTTTGTACTTTATTCTTTGTTTTCTTATTTCGTTTGATCTGTTTTTCTCTAAGGGGAAATATTTTTTTTATCAAAACTAAAGTTACTTTGAAAAATATGTATTTGCCCCAATAATCTGTATGATCTCTAATATGATGTTCAAATCCCCAAATATATCCTCATACTACATGCAGGATTACACTGCAAAGATGCTAATAGCTGAGCTACCCATCTGATACACAGGTGATGATGGTTTATTTTCAACCCACTTACTGCTATCTAAAATAAAGTAAGAAAGGGCTGGTTCAATGAGCACTTCCCAGGTGGAGGAGAGAAAACAGCATGTTTAATATCCTGCCCAGCCTAGTATAGCAGATGTAAAACTCCACCTCATGTGCTAGCTGCCACAGAGATGGAGGCTCAGATCCAACTAGAGAAGAAGTTTAATTTACAGAAACACCAATATAAACAGGACATTATACAAACTTGTTCCCCAACAATGAAATTGCTTCCTAAATGACTATGAAAAATGTCAGAAAGTAAACTGTCACATGATATCTGATGCTGGGGAAAGTGAAACCTTCATTCAGGGTGATAAAGTGACTTAATATCCACTGTGTCTGGACTGATCTGTTGCCAGGAACAATTACAGTCATCAATAAATGATAAATGGCAGAACAGAAGAGAGGCTATTTCTCCACTGAGGAGATGGATTTCAGTACTGACGGATAAAGGGCTTTCACTCCTCTGCTCTCAGTGATAAGTGGAAAGGCAGAGGTTGAGACATTGGAGGGGAAAAGAAAATTAATTTGGGATAATGATCAGGAAGAAGTCCCAATTGCGATGACTCCAGTCACAACAGCATTAGAATAATGATCTATCCAGGTGGTAGCAATTTGTGGTTATAATTGCTTTTTAGCTGTGCATGTAACCACAATATACTATTAACAAATATGAATATTTTGTATTAGAGAGTTTGCAGTGAAATGATACCACCATGAGTGACCTTAGATGTAATAACTGCATTGATGGAGCTACTGTGCCTTTGAGCCATGTTTTAATCACCAGTATTAAGACTTAAGACTATTAAAACAATGTACACAGTCACGCTGAAGTTGGAACAATTGCAGCTTTGTTGTACTGCAGACCGATCCTGATGGACTGTATCATGTACATATTGTACCTGCTCAGAAAGACTCTTCTCCTGAGGCAGACACTACTATACAATAACTATTTCAGTCCCGCTTGGTTGTATGGGAGGTGCAGTCTGATATTATGATGGCTGTGAGTTCAGTTCAGCAATTAGTGTGCTTACTCAATGCAGCGGTAGAACCAGTATACTCTGTCACTGAATATAGATGTGTGAGGAACCATTGCAAAGAAGAACATTGTTACAATCAACGCTGCTTGAAAAAAGAAAAAAATACAGTGTGTATATACAGTATTGAATTAGTAAATGTTGTTGTTTTGGTTCAGCAGTAACTCAGGCAATTAGAAAGAAGAAAAGAACAGCAATCATAGGGACAACTACAGTTGTGTATATTTATGCAAATTCTTCAGGTTGAGTGACTGTAGATTTGTTACCGACCACTGACATCACCCATACTGCAGAGGGATATTTGTGGACCTAGCTATTCCTTGCCACCTACCTCATCGCTCTGGGGAAGCAGCCCCCTAGACCGACAAAGAGATATTTGTCATTTCAATCCATTACATGTCTCAGTACATCTAATCTCACATGATGGCAGTTAATGAGAACTGTTAGCCATGTGCTCACGCCCGGCACTTCTCTCATTCTTGCTCACATACCATATATACAGTATCTACACACGGGCATGCACACACACACATTGGAGCGTGGGTGTTTGCATGCAGACACACATCCACTACTTTGTCCTAACTAACTTCTCAGACTGTACCTGTAACAAAAAAAACTCAGCAGACTGCTGCTGTTTTATCACCTCATTGTGTATTGCCATGGCTGCGTTTCCACAACACCGACATTGGAAAATTAGACCTGACACACTTTAATATTTGATAAAGCTGGCCCACTGCTTTGCTGGTTGACTTGAGCTCTAATATAATGGCTGGAAGCTAGTAGTTTGATGAAAAACCTACTGTTGTTCTGCACTACCCTTCTCAAGTTGTAAATCAACCTAAGGACTGTCATTTGCTTTTATTGACCTAGACCATTTTTCCTTTGTGCCATTAATTTTAAATGAGGCTTTATTCACTTTGGGAACCATGTTTTATATTGTGTCTAATGCTTTCCTATTCAGTGACATGGGTTTCACCAAGAGTCTTTTTTAAAGGCAACCAGTGACACATGAAGTACTGTATTTCACAAACTACTTTTAAAACTAGTTTTGTAGGAGATCCAGTGCGCTTGTTTCAGATATTGGATAGCCAATTTCTGTCTGAAAACATTTCCCAAGCGTGCTGATCAATGCGGTTTAGTGTCAGAGGTATTGACTATGATGTGAATGACCATCAGGCAAAAGTGCCTGCCCTGCAGCTTTCCGCTACTATTTCATTCTCAAAACCATTTGCACTACACACACGTCAACTGAATGTCTCCCTCATCACACATATGCTAGTACAGTACCACTGTATACTCTAACCTTTCCAAAGACATGTTTTGTTGCTCAGAGGTGGCAGGCTGTTAAGTTTCCCAGCTCATGATAAACCACACTATTGCCTTAAAGGAGTGCTATTCACCACGGACAATTGAATGTGGTTTGTGGTAATCAGAGAGCATATGGTCAGCGGAGGCAAAATTAGCACATGCACATGCATGCAAACAATCTAATGTTCAATTATGTTACATTGATTACTGTACTCGGCTGGGAAAAACAATATGACAGCTGTTTTGGACCTGGTATCCAACCACATGTGTTGTCCAAGCAATTAACGCAAGCCGACAGTATTGGCCTTTTGTCAATATGGAGTTTCCTTCAGCTGACATTGAGGATATGCAAATACTGAGCATTACTCATGAAGCTGAATATCATTTTTCATGTTTTCACAGTGAACTTTTGTGAATTCAAGGGCAATAGTTGCTCCCCCGCCATATGGGAAGACTGAATGTGGTGCTGTGAATAAAAACAAGGGTGACAGACACACACACACAGACAGCTCCTGAGTTCCTCATTAAATAAAATAAGGAAAATAGAGATGGAGTAAAGAGGGCCTTTGCCAATAGAGATTGTTGAGAATCTTGTGTCGTCAGTGGTGGAAAGTAACTTAGTACATTTACTCAAGTTGTAAGTACAATTTTGTGGTATTCCATTGTATGCTACTTTATATTTTTACTCCACTACATTTCAACAGCTGTAGTTACTGGCTATTGTGAGATTTTACATCAAAAAAACAACAACAAAAGCTAAAATCTTTATAAAATAATTGAAGAATAAACCAGTGGTCCACAACCTTTTTGTGCTTCTGTGACAAAAAAAGTAGTTTGCAGTGGCTGTATGTCTATTAGTTGTTGAGTTAGTTTTAGAATTTTGATTCAGGTGATAAGACACTGAATATAGTTTACAGATGTAAATGGATTTCCCACATATGCTCTCTCTCTCTCATCTGATATACTGTGGTTCACAGATAATAATAACTTAATACACACACACACACACACACACACACACACACACACACACAGACCTGTCATTCATGTGCAGGAAAAAATAAATGATTTTACACTTCTCAGTCAGTTTAAATTCTTTCCACTCATTTTTTGCAGTTAGTACTCTGCCGTCGTTTTTCATGCTGGGATTGGAGGCTCTCTGCTCTCTCTCTCTCTTTCTCTCTCTGTGTGTGTGTATGTGTGTTGTATGTGCATGTATGTGCTGCTACAGGCTTAATTGCTTTTATGACCATAATTCTGCATTCACAAAACATTGCTTATTTAAATATTATATAATGAAATAAAACAATGCCATATTCAGAAGAAGATGCCTGCAGTTGAAGTGGATGCAGATCATGATTTAATTTCCCAATGGTCTATATCAGAGTCCTTGGGGACTGCTTTGATGGACAACCACACTGAGTTGTTTATGCTCCAATGAAATAGATTTCATTAGCAGACTTTATATGGCTGTAAAAACCTACTCTTGGTTCCTGTGGAGGGACCGCATGAGCTAGATTGATATCTGTGACAGTGCTCCGCTCTGTTCTGCTCTGAATGCTGGGACATGTTTCAAAACCCTATGAATATTCACAAGCATGATATGGCCCTTAAAGGCCATTCAGGCCTCTGTTTTGCAGCCAGTGCTCTTGGCACTTGGTTCTTGGTGTCTCACACGATCTTCATCTCCAGTGCTAGGTGGCAATCAGAGACTAAATGGAGTGTGGCTACAGAGTATTCAGCAAAGGGTATCTTTGTCAGCTGTTGACGGAAAATGAATTGCATTTGTTAAGTTTCCAATGCTTTGACTTATACAAGACACAGAGTAAAGCAATCTTTTTATTTTTTACTTTTATTTTATCTGTGGTTTCATATGTTGCAGAAAGAATCATGGGAGTATTCACACTATGCGGCACATAGGACACATACTGTAATTTTTTAAGAGTAAGGCTCAGAAAGGGTTTGTGTGTGCATGGAGATGAAAAATATTTAGTATTCACAGTAACACAATTGTCTGACCCTGCACAGTAACCACTGTGCCATAAAAGCAAAGTAGCTTCATTATGTGATAGGTACTGCTGCAGATTCACAAACTTACAAACACACATGTGAAATGCAAATGCAGTGTTCTGCGTAGGCTTTGGCCTAACAAAATAAATAGGAGTGTGAAGGGGGGCAAATTCAATTTCACCTCTCTTACCTGCACTCTTACAGTGAAATGAGGGCACTTATAACAAAAGAGGTCCAATAAAGAAATATTTTATTAGGTTTCCATTTTGGTTTGTATGTGCATGTGTGGGCTGCTACACACAAACACATATGTGCATTATTCAGATTGAGAACTAAGAAGCAGATGACTGATGCTGGCCTGAAGAATATATAGAAATGACTTTAATGATTGATAACCAAAAAAAAAGAGGGCTATGTCACCTCCAATACTTGGCCTTGTGTTATGTAGCCGTGGCACAGTAAGGGTATCTGCCACTGCTGCAGGTGTGCTGAGACTGTCCTCCCAATAAAAACATTAGGATCAGTCGGTTATTTTTTTAAGCAACCAAGCCCCCTTACAACTGTAGAAATTATGATTCTAAATGAGAATAATAATTTTTCTTAATCAAAATTTGCACAGATGCATACACGACCCATACACATGAGAGGTGTTAAAGTGATGTGACTGCAACATAGTCAAGTGCTAAGTCATCATAGTTATTATTGTAATAATAATGGGCAAGTTGTTCTTATGTCTAAACCTACTTTAGAGGACTTGCTGGGTATGCCACACCCAAGATACTTTGATACTGGCACAAAATCATAAACATGAAATCATATTCATTTCCTAAGCAGTGGATTTGGTCATTATTTAGATTAACTTTCACTGCTGCCCACTAATGTAAAAACTGTGAGTTAATACTGTTTGGCTAACTTTAATCTGTAATATCACAGTTAGAATAGAGGATTGGGAGAAGACAGATTACAAAGTGCTTACCATGCCAGGCAAAAATATTTTTGAGAAACATTCCTGTACTGTACACATACACAATACAGAGATCAATAGCACCAATCTGTGCATTTTGAGTTTGTAATACAAAAAAACAAGGTTCAATCAAGAAACTCGTGTACCACATATGAACAATTTTAATTTAGAATAAATGAAATGCAGATTGTTGTTTTGCAGAAGGGTTGCATTTTGACCACTGCCTGTGAACATAATTTTTACAGCTAAAATAAGCAGCAGCAGAGAGTGAGCAAGTGACAGTGACACACACAGTGACATATACCTATTTGGTCTTTACCTAATAACACTCAAGACTGATTTAGGATTTACGGAATTGTTTCATGAATCATCATGTAAAGTGACCCAAGGAAATCACATGAAATAGTATGGGTGGATTATTAGATGGGATTTGGCAAACTGTAGTTTGCTTGTCTATGGTTCATGCTCCAGCCACATTCTGTTTACCTCTGATTTAAGTCTGATTACCACTTCCCTGCAGCACTGCAATGAATATCTGCTGCTTTATCACTGAGAACACATGCTGCAGCAATCAGAAATGCTGGCAAAAAATGTTGTTAAATGTTTGATAGTCAAGAAGAGTTGAATGCTAAATCTGTGTGTGTTTCTCTGTGTGTACAGTAACTGTGTTATTTACAGAAATGTTTGATACAGTAACTCTGCCCAGATGCTGAAGCCCCAAGGAGCTTTTTCATCTTTGTCATTCATCCAATGTTTGATTAAGCCTCTGTGAGGCGGTATTCTACGGGAAGAATGGGGTGTAATGACCACATCCTTAAACAGCAGCCATCATCCATGAATGGACTAATGGAGCTTCTCAACATTTTGATAACTGTGGCAGAACTGGCGCATCATTCACATCAAGTGCTTTAATTTTTCCTCCTGGTATTTTGTCTGTCATTTCCAAAGCCCCTCTCGACAATTGTGATGTATTTCTGGAGTGAGAATTCGTTTATCTCTCTGCACTCAGATCTGTATTCCTAACTGGTCTTTTCACTTTAATATTCACCAAACATTTTGAATATACCATGAGGCTTGTGCTGCAGCCCGACTGCTCTAATTGCAGAGATATAATGTTCCTCATAAGATTTATGAGCTATTAATCTGTTCATGTGGAATGATTCATGAGTCTCAGAGTTGGGAGACATATGATTAGAGTTATTCATTTGTCATGGCTGCTGTAGACATAAGGCTTTAAGCTACAGATATTTCTGCACATTTTTACTTCTTAGCATGTCATTTCATGAAAAAATGACGTCTCTAAAATATGTGCATGCACATTGCACACTATGTTTGCATACTATTTTGCCCCTATTGTATTTAATGAAACTATTGCAGTTTGTGTCATGTCCTGTTATGAGTCTATGTTTCTTGTTTTATTTTGAAGTACCTTCTGTTTGTTCTGTTCATGTTCTGCTCTTGTTTCTCCTTGATTGTTTTCACCTGCTCCCATGTGCTCACCTGCCCCTGACTCCCTCGTTTGGTTCTTCCCTATTTATTTATACCAGTCCCTGTCCTTTGTTCAGAGTTGGTTATTTCTTTTTGTTCTCTGGTTTTCTTGCTGCTGTGTGTTTTGTTTTCATGTTCTGGTTCTTTTGGATGATTTTCCTGTGATGGACCTGTTGCTGTTTGTACCAGAGTGTAAGCCTTTTCTTGTTATCAATAAACCTTTTCATTCTGCGGTCGCCTCCCTGTCTGTCTGCACTTGGGTTCCTTCCTGACTCCAAGCCATAACAGTTGGACCAAATCAGATCATTAGTACGCAACACTTAAACACTGCACTCATTTAAAAATGTGTTCAATCACACACTGTTGAGTGTTCAATGTTTATAATGAGTGCTGTCTACATGGAACAACGTCTACAAGCCAGTTCAGGCAGGTAATTGAACAAATGAAGCAAAGCCTGTGAGCTAGTTTAGGCTGTCAACTTGAATCTACTGCTACACTCTTACTGAAACATAACCATGCAGACTTTTCTATCTGGTGGTGTGCTTAAGCCATCAGTGATCTGCTCACTCCTGGGCTCAACAAGTCCTCGAAATGAAGTGACAATATGTTGTTTGTAGTTTCTCTCCAGAACAATAAATAAGCTTTTTTTTATTTTTATCTGATGCCACTATCAGGATGACATCCTTTATTAGTGCCCTCCTAAACAGTTACAAGTCACTGTTGCAAAAATAAAGCTGTTACACATCTATTGTTACAGTTTGGTTAGGTTTAGGTACAAAAACAATCTGTTTAGGCTTATGGAAAGAACTGAAATTGGTTAATGTTACAGTAGAACAATGGTTTTTAGAGCACTATTAAAAAAACACTTGGTTAAGGTTATGGTTGAAAGAAACCAATGATGACTGTCAGTAGGAAATGGGAAGTGATAAGTGTTTTCCCATATCAAAGTCTGACATTTTGTTGACCCATCTGTCCACCCTGACCTCTTCTCTTTGTTAACCGTTACTGCTCTATATCAATATCACACTATATCCTTCTCTGCTCCCTGTGAACAAGAGTTGTAATTCATACGGCTTCCTATGCTAGAGGGATTTGTCACTTAAATTTAGACATATTTGGAACTTGACATTACATACTCAAATTTCTGCAACATACAGTATATACAGTATTCAATTGAATGGGAACTGTATATATATTATTATTGTCACTCCCCATTCCTATCTGTGTTGACCTTACATGGAGTGACAAGGACAGCAACTAAACAAAGGTTTTGTGGTTGAGATCTCCACTGAGAGATGATACAACCGAAGTAATTCTCTCCAACATGACCTGAGCTGACCACTGTACAAACCTCTGCTGCTTTCTTTACTTCTTCTGACAGCTGGGAAGAGGGTCTATCACACTTATCTTACCGTGTAACCCTCTGGCACACCAGTGCTTACACACACATGCCCTGCACAACTTTAAACTTCTTTTTCACTAAAGCATGATGATTTCTGGCTGAGTGGATTTCAGTTCGGTTGTTGCTCTTATTCAGTCATCATACGCTACCATGTGAATTTGTTTCTGTCTGGTCCTGAACTGTTTGAAAGCAGACTGTTTAATGGTCCTTCACTCAAGCATGTCAGACATTGATGATAGGTGGCACAGAGCCAGGTCACCATTACTTAGCATAATAGAGTACTGTTTTTCCTACAATTGGCCTCAGGTTCAACATGTAGTTGGAGTGTGTTTGATATTACCTGCATTACTATAAAGAACATATTTCTGCATTTTCTCTTCCCTGCTGTTAGGTTTTCCAAAGGAAAAAGCCAGGAAAAATAAATAAATACTTCAATAGTATCTGACATAATTCAAATGTATCCACTTGCTTATGGGATGAGATCGCTGCCACGATTCAAAACCGCAAAAAAAGGTTTTGCAAGGTCGAAAACAAGTTAACAACACCCACTTTTCAGAGATTCGCCCCCACAGCTGCGAGTCTGCGAGTCATGTGATTCCTGGCAGTGTTTTCACACAACTCAGGTTTGAAACTCCGTAACTCTGTCTTCGAAACTCCCGCCTCCTTTTTTTCCCGGAGTTTCGAAGACAGAGTTGCGGAGTTTGAAACCTGAGCAGCGTGAGAACACTGCCAGGATTCACATGACTCGCAGATTCGCAGCAGTCGGGGTGAATCTCTGAAAAGTGGGTGTCGTTTACTTATTTTCAACCTTGGAAAACTTATTTTCGACCTTGCAAAACTTTTTTCAAACATTCAAAACTTATTCTTTGACCTTTTTTTTGCGGTTTTGAATCGTGGCACTGATTTAATCCCATACTTAATGAGTATGTGACACTGACAGAAAGCGCGCATCAATGCGGAGGCAGAGAAATATGATTGCGGGTGAGTCAGACCATTTCAAGCCTCTTCAAATGAAGTAAGACATGACAACTAAAGAAACATCTCAAATCTAAAGTCATAACCACGTGAGTGAAAGTTAAACTTAATCAGTTTTTTAAATTAGTTTTATAAATATAGAGTACTAAGAATA
>JAVQJL010084929.1:0-58447 GCA_036024295.1 Nannoperca obscura
TTAGCCAAGTATACCATAGTGTGTTCTCATACACAATAAAAGAACAGCGTTCTTTTGAAAACCTCGTCTCGTGAGTCGTGCTTTTGGGTCCAGTCCTTCGTTCCACCAGTCGTGACAGCTATTTACTGAAGCCATTTCATAAAGGGGGTCATGTTCTCTATAACTGTTATTCTAAAGTATTTGTTGGCCAGGTATAAAAGCCAAATCCATAAATATTGCATAAACAAACACATCACTTGTAGCATCTCACTGGGATCTACCATGACAAGTTTTAAAGGGTTAAAATATATATATTGGTATGTCAATATATTGGGCCAATCAGTGTTGCTCACTGCCAGTCAGATTGACATTACACTTATTTATTCTTAAAATTACACTGGTCACTTATAGGAAACCTTTAACCATCTTTGATGTAACACTTGTAAAACATAAGTAAAGTTGCACTTCAGGGAAAACAAATCACTATTGGTCATGATGGCTACTGGGAGGCTGTCACGACATCTGTCTGGGTGATGACTTCCTTTAACTGTTGGAACTTAACACATCCTCTTTTCCCTGTCTACTACCATTTTCTTTCCACCAACCCAAGCCAAATCACCCACTCACTCCAACCGTCATTGCTTGTCTTACCAGCCTGGTTGGTGGTGACGGTCACGGACACGGCCTGCTCTGGCCCAGGGCTCTGAGGCGAGACTCCGTTCACTGCCCACACCTCGAAGGTGTAGTTGGTGTGGGCCTGCAGCTCGTTGATGGACACCCTGGTTCCCTTCAGGCTCAGCTGCTGGGGGCTGAAGTGGATGCCGTTACCGCAGGGCTGGCAGCGCCGGCCGTCGGGCCCACAGCGCTTACACACCACATTGTATGTCATATCCTGGCGTCCTCCAGAGCTCCGGGGTGCGCTCCACTCCAGGTTCACTGAGGTCTCGTTCACATTGGAGATGAGGTGGACAGGCGCTGACGGAGGGCCTGTGGAGGAGGAAGAAAGAAAGCGGAAAGAGCTGATGTTATTATCAAAAGTGTTTAGAAGCCAAATGCTAAGCAGGTACAGAGTTACACGAACATTTATTGTTGGTAATGTTGGAAAATGGGGCAGAAAGAGAGACATTATTTCTGTGATCAACATGAAAAAACATACAGAATACAACAAATTGGTGATTGTAATATTAACAATAAGCTGCTGGTGAATACTGGAAAGAAAGTCTCTACTGGGTCAGGTAATTTATTCTTTCCATACATACATACATATAACAAAGATGTAAATTTGTAATTGACTGGGTTGTCCCTTTATTGAGAGCTGAGGCTTCTTGAATTTCCTTTTAATGTCCTGTACATTACAGCAAGGGAGGATCCGATTTCACCTCAGTTAATTCAGCGCGTTAACTGAAATCCAATAGGCCAGCAGATTTCTTTCCCATTCATATGTGGAATCAGCTGGAGGTGGCAGGGCGCCCGAGCCCGCTGTTAACATTGGGGCTTTATGGCAACCACTCAATAACTTTAGACAAAGTTTGCTTTGGACCCTGTTATTAAGTTCCTGCTCCACCCGCTGTAGTGTTATATGAGGAGCAGCTCCACAGATATGTGACACATACTCCCCTGCTCATCAATCCCAATTTACATGTCAGCTCTACTGTAATTAATGTGTTTTTTGCGTTGCTTTCAAACATAAGCGGCGGTAATTGACTTAACTCTCCCTCTCACTCTCTCTGCTTGTCTCTGTTTTCCCTGCCTCGCTCGCTCTCTCTCGGACTAATGAAGCGCACGCGAGCGGGCTGGGGGGATCGATGCAGGGTGAAATATGAAAGCTAGTCCATCCACAGCCGAATCATTTCACAACGGAAATTAATTATCAGTGTTATTTTTGGAGGAGCAGAGTGGCAATGAGAGATTTCACAGAGACACAGAGAGCAGCAGAGGGGACAGTGTGTAGGAGTGTGTGCACACGGTCGCCTGAG
Source organism: Nannoperca obscura (assembly GCA_036024295.1). Classification (NCBI taxonomy): domain Eukaryota; kingdom Metazoa; phylum Chordata; class Actinopteri; order Centrarchiformes; family Percichthyidae; genus Nannoperca; species Nannoperca obscura. Next base: position 1,956 of record JAVQJL010084929.1, read on the forward strand.
TTGGAATAAGTGTGCTTTTGTGCACAGAGTGATGCCGTATTAACAGAGACGTGGAAGTACAATTGTACCCGATGTGCATGCGTCTTCACAAGATGCTCGTGCTGAATGTGTATGGCTGGACCTGCGTATGCCAGCATTAGTCTGGCAGATTAGGAGTGAATGAGCAAATGTGAAGGGAAAGTTAAGGCTGTGAGGAAGGAGATGGAGACGGACAGAAGGAGAAGACAAACACCGTCTGTTCATGCAGGCAGCAGAAAGCCACTGATTAGCATGGAAGGAGCAGGTCTGGATGGATGGATGGATGGAGGGAGGAGACATAAATGGATGGTGGCAGGTGAGAAGGAGTTTGACTGAAAATGACCTAAAGGGTCAACAGCACAAGACACAAGCAGTGAGATGAAAGGATGCAGAGTACGCTGTGTTAATATTAGCGTCACTTTACTTCCCCTTATGAACCGCAGCCGTCGATGAAAATCTATTAATAAATTCTCATTAAAAATTATGATATAGCACTGCACCCCCTTCCCATTTTCCCCGCTTTTTCTCCTCCTCACACACTTTTCCTCCCCGTCTCTTTCACCTCATTCTCTCCATTCGCACAATGGGAACAAGTTACAGATGGGTTTTCTAAATTAAGGTGCCTACACCCGACTGTCATCATTATAATAGTGCCTTTGTCAGTGTGCTAGGTTCAACCAAGCTGTACTCCCTTTCAATACTCAATAATACACGGTCCGAAATACACTAGAAAGCTATTACTCGGCTGTTATCTGGACTTATGGCATCATAAACTTAACAACAGGACAAAGGTAATATCAATGTTTCCAGTCAATGTCTAAGAATGTGTGTAATCTCGTTCTTCTGTTCCTGTCCTTGCAAGTGTAATACAATGAAAATATCCTCCCAGTTGAAGAGATGTGTTATGTCTTACTTGCAGGCATGAATAAAGAAGGTGTAGGGAGTATAAGCCACCAATTTTACATTTTGGGAGATATGTTTACTCGTGTATGTACGTTAACTATTGTATGAAGCTGGGGCCAGGAGGTGGTTAGCTTAGCTTCACACTTCACCCTTGATCTTTGCATGGATTTGACAAAGAAGATATAACATGTTTATTTTAATTGAGATAATGAGAACAATGAGTGTAATGGGAATCATTACAGCGTCTCATTATAACTGTTATTTGACTCTGTGTGTCAGCAAGTGTGTGCATGATCACCTTAAGAAGATTGTTTGGTTTGTTTGTTGCTATGGCAAGAGTTGCAGCAGCGCTATATAACTTTATGACTGAAAAATCTTAAACAAATTTCCACCATATGTTAGTGTTCCCTCCTGCATTCCACACACATACACACACACACATACAAACTACCTTTGGCTGTACCTGTCGCTCTCCCAGAATGCACCGGTGGGAGCAAGGGAGCGTGGGAGAGCCGTCGGCTGTGACTGACACCCGGTAATTAATCCTGGGAGAGAGAACGGCGGGGGGGAGACGGGAACGCAACGCTCACACAACCTTCGTACAATGTTAGCTCAACATGGCCTTAAAATTCACACTCCTTGCGGGTGGAATCCAGAGGGAGACCTAGAAAGTTTCTCCTGAAGAAAGTTGGTGATTTCTTTTTCCCTCCTTTCTTTTTCTGTTCATCTACGGCCTTGCAATTTGTTCAGAGCCTTATTTCTTTCTTTCCTGTCGCTCTTTCTCTTCCATCACCCCTTCTTTAATCTGTCTCTCATTTAAACTCCACTCCCGTTCTCTTTCTTTCCTCTCTGCATGCTCCCACCATCTCCTTCCCCTCTTCTCCCCCTCTCCCCTTTTCTTCTTCTGTCTGTCCCTGGTCCTCATTATCACCCTGTGGGGTATTAGTGTATATTTATACTCACCCACAATCTTTCATGTGTACTGCCTATTATTTTGGCCAGAAAATGTTATAATATTTTATACTAATTATAATGCTTATAAATTGATTGGGCTGCAAATTCAATTTGAGAGATGTTTTCTACCTGTTCACTTTAGCAATCAATCAATCAGTCAAACTTTATTTGTACAGCACCTTTCATCCCGGTAAGTACAGATCAAAGTGCTAAAATAACATTTTAACACAGCTGCCTATGCATTTCAGGAGGCGTAACAATCTTGACAAAAATTAAAATAAATGAAAAAGTCTTAATTTATGTGTGTTATGTGTTTTATAAATGCATGTATAAAGCAATTATAAAAGCAAAGGGAGATAAAATAGACAGCAAGAAGAATGGAAGCAAAAAAACACAAATGCAAGACAAGAATCTTAAGAAAAATAAACCTAAAAACAAGTGGTCAAAAAGATTGCAAAGAAAATCTCCAAAAATCTGTTTTGAAAAAGTAATATTTATCATGCCAGGTTTCTGAAACTTGTCCCAAAGTGTGGGAGGCAAACGGTTGGATCGTATTATGGTTTGGAATCTCTAATGTTTTTCGATCTAATGTAGCACACATTAACTGCCCATCAAAAGAACAATTGCTACAAAGGAGCAAAGACGTAAGAAAGGCGCTGACAGGCCTGCATACAAGCAGTCACACAATGACTGGATAACACTGCATCCGGTTTTAATCGTCATCTTGCATCGCTAGACTCTGAGCTATGAGAGGGGAAAAGCGTTTTCAATTATCCACACACACACAAACACACATACACAGACATGCATCCCAATTACCAGAGATGTTGGCTCTTTCCCAGCCTGACCTTCAGCAAGGCAAACTGGGAAATTACTTTTTGTTTTCCTTCATCTGATCTGTTCGTGACTCTGAGTGGGTTTGGAGAGAAAGCGAGAGAGCGAGTGAAAACAAAATGTGGATGAGGAGGGATGTGTGAGTGACAGCTGTAATTACTGAGCTCTAACATGTGGGTGAGGAGTAAAAGAAAAAAAATGCACGAGGAAGGAAAACAACAGTCGACAGACAGGGTGAGAGTTCAAAGATCAAATGTTGACCGGCTGACGAGGCGGGGCAAAGGTCGGTGAGAGAGTCCAGCTAATGTTCAGTTCCTAACTGTGGAGTTAGAAACGTAGTAGAGATGGAATAGCAGGGCCCTATAAAATAAGCCAAGTAATGAGCTTTGGCAGCTGTCGCTCGCAGCAGCCATACTCAAATGCCATACTGACTAACAGGACAATAGGGATGAGGGTAGTAACTCAAAATATGTTGGTGACAAAACAGTAAGGGGGTAGGTCTTTGACATAGTAGTCACTCTGGGGATTTATCAATGTTTATTAAAGCAAAACAAGTTTGTGATGTTCATGTTTAGTTTTTGGTCTATATATTTGTATTTTGTAAGCTCAATATTTAATTTTTCTATGTGCTGCTGCTGCCTCGGCAAGGACGCTTTATGGATATTGTATAAAATAAAAAACAATCCAATAACCAGCTTAAATTCAGGTTTTACAAATATAATTTGCAGCACATATTTGGACATAAAATCATTTTTACTGATCTGATGATTTTTTTTTATCAGAAAATATGCAGTAAAAATTGGTAAAATCATCAAATAATTTTAAAATCATTAAAATGATGTGCCCTATTTAGTGGTAAAGACTATGAACTCCCACATTGCCTTAGAGCAAGGTGTAGGGCTGAAACTAATACTCATTTTAATGTACAAATAATCTGCCAATTACTTTCTCAATATATCACAACTATTTAGAGCCCAGGTGATGTCATCAAATGGCTTACTTTGCCCGACCAGTCTAAACCAAATTATTTAATTTATCCATTAAATATTTGGCATTCTTGCTCGAAAATTTACTTAAATGATTAATCAACTATCAAAATAGTTGCCAATTTGGCTATTCCATCATCTGGGACATGTTCACGTAAACAAAAACCCATTTTGCTACTTCCAACTGCCAGTTTATATGTCATAAAAGCAAAAAAATATTTTAGTGTTTAATGACACTTGGAAAAGTGATGTAAAAAAAGAACTCAGCAATCAGCATTTAGCACCAAAGATGTAGCCAAAATGTAACAATCAAGTATCGTGCATAAATATCGCAAGCAGGGAAATAATTTAAGGCCATTCAGTTCATTTCTGCTTAGACAGTTAAGTGTTATAAAAAGGGGTTCGGCTGCTCGTCTGATTCAATAAACTGTTTTGCTGAGTGATGAATCCACAGGAACTTGACAGATCATTTGGGTCAAATGGTGAACCAGTTATGAGCTAAGCAACTTAGCAGATGTTTTGGTTATTAAAATTGTTTTAAGACACATGCTCACTCATACAAACGTCTGTTATATGTAAGTATGTATGCTGTTATTTCCCTGGGACACGAGAGGGCTTTATGTATTATGTGGGTTATTCAGCTTGTCCTGTTCATGTATATTTCTACCAGTATGAACTCACAGTTCTATGACTCAGAGAGGGAATGAGGTCTAAAAACGGGAGAGGTATCAATTGGCAGCAGGATTGTTAACAATATTTGTTATCACAGCCATGGTGAGTCAGGGGGGGGACTGCAAGAACCAGATTCACCAGTGGTTGACTCATACAGCCAGATCGAGCAAAGTGGAGACGCACACTGAGATATAAAAACCTCTTCCTTCAGCTTGATGCTTTCCTGCATTTAGTTCCCTTTCCTTTCTCTTTGGCACTTTACCCCCTTTCTCTATCTCAACATCTTATTCATTCTCTGCATACATCTCCAGTTTTCCATCTGCCCCTGTTTTTTCCACCTTTTTCATCACCTCCCTGCATCTCCGCTAACTTTTTAACTCAATTTGTCTTCCTCTATCTTTCTCACACTCCTCTGCTGTTTTGCAGTCTCTCTGTGGAAGACTGAATCTGGGATGCAGCGGTTTATACCCTCATTAGCTCTCTGTCACCATGACTGATCACTAAGTACCACCTGGAATCAAAAGACACCTATTAAACCAGCAGCCGCTTGCTTTATGTGTTATGTCGTGTGCCTCTCTGTGTGTGAGGGGGTAATTCAGGTTGACATTGCATGAGAGAGAGAGAGAGAGAGAGAGAATCTATGACAATGTTTAGGCAAAAGCCAACACTCTGTATATGTGTTAGGTGTTTTTATCCATAACAGTATTGTGTTACTAATACTTGCTTAGCAAGATTTCTAAAGCTGTTCACAAATCACTGTAAATCATAGTCTCAAAACTGGTAAAATGCTGGATGTATTGTTGTGCATTACAATGTTCTGTATGCGTTAGATGTGGGTCTACTTACGTGTGCAGGGCATGGATGCCGGGTCCGTTTCAGAGCGGAAGTATCCCTTGTCGCAGACGCAGGAGGTGGATCCCTCCCTGACGGAGTAGCTGTGGAGCGGACACTTGGCACAGGAGCCATCAGTGGCCAGAGCGCGGTAGTAACCAATCTTACAGGCTGAAAGATAACAAGGACACAGAGGAGAGTAGGTTGTGTTAGGTGTGATGTTGTGGTATTGCTTTAACCCTAAATACAAGTAAATCATGTAAAGCACTTTTATACTAGAGAGAAAGGTTCTAGGAAGAAGACTGGGTCTGCAGCTATGCTTAGGCATATGGGTGCTTTTAGCTAAATCATGTCAACATGCTAACATTCTCACAAAAACAATAGTGATGTTTAACAGGTGTGATGTTTTCAATCTTAGTTTAGCAAGTCAGCCAGCAAAAATTATGCTTTAATGGTTATTACCACAAACAGTATGGCTGAGACCATCCATTAGGATACATCATCTGGGAACCATGAATGTCCAACCCATCAATAGATGTTGAGATATTTCACTGGAGAAGTGAAATTTGTGCAGACATGCTAATCGCGCTAGATGAAAAGTCAGGCAATTACCAATGTCACTAGGATGCATCCTCTAACAACCATAAATGTCTATAAAAAGTGCATAGTAATCCATCCAATAGTTGTTGAGATATTTTAGTTGATTGACCGACAAACAAACATTGCCATCTCTAATAAAAATGGAAATTAATTTGAAAACTGCATCCAGAATAAGTATCACACATGAAGTTATTATAAGTTGCTGTCCAAGGTTTTGGTAAAAAGGGGATGTTGCCATAGCATTGTTCTTGACATCAAAAAGTTGTTTTCCTATAGAAGGGAAGAAGAGAATCCTGTGATCTTGCCCATTTTCCCCTAATTAGCAACAAGAAAACAATATGTTGCCCAGAGGCTTCTACTTCTCTTCGTAATGCTCCCTCCCTTTGTCTTTATTTTCCATCTTCAGTGCTTTCTCCCATTTCTCCTTTCTCACGAGCCTGCATTCTATTATCAAAAACAACAGAAGTAAAGGACGCTATTTCCTCTGACAAAAAGAGAAGATCAAATAACTACCTCTTGTCTTTCTCACAAATTTAAGCTGTGCTCTATTGGCAAGACTTGGAGCTACAACGAAACGAAAGCCACTGGCGTTTCAGACCATTTAACAAACAAATGCCACCACATTTGGCACACCAAGAGCACTGTCACCCTCACAAGACTGTTTTCAATCTACAGGGGCCTAAAATACACATAAACACACACTCACCTACACTCACACCTCAGTCTGAAGTGGTAACCCAAGTGACACTTTTTCTACTTTTGGCGACAGTGCTCGCGTTTCTTTTGAGTGACAGTTTGATTGGAGGGCTCGTGTTTCAAGGAGTTTCTCCCTCATCTATCCGTTTCTATAATGGTCGGAGAAACCTAGAGGGGTTATATTTCACCCTCTGAGCATTGAACCAGAAGAGCAGGACAAAAGAACAATTCTCTGAGAGGTGCGGCGCAGACAGTTGCGACACCGATTGGACCAAATAACCTGTCAATCTATGAGGCTGCCGTGTGCTTGGCAGTGGGCGGTGAATGGTATTGAGGCCAGAGGGTTGGTGGTTTGGGTTTTGGTAGAGTGGGCAGTGTGTGTGAATGTGTGTGTGTGTCTGTCTGTCTCGTTATGATGTAAAAAGACCCATTGGAGACAGATGGGTAAATTCATACCCAATATAAATCAGATAATTACACACAGTCTGCAGGGGTAAAGTGATCTCTCCCTGCACACACATACACACACATAGAGGCTTGCTGTCTTCATAAGCACATACACAACCCAGATGTTAAAGCGCAGTTGAAAGGCATGGATTCCAATGCCACAGTCATAAATACATCAGGGGGATCCTACACACAGAAGAGCAATCATAAACAAACTCCCACATGTGTATCACCACATTATAAATCAAATCAGTGCTTATCCACATACACCGCAGTTAGGAGGAAGTCCGTCCTCCAACAAAAACACACATTCCACCAACCATCCGACATCCTCACACATACAAACAGAAAAGGAAATCCACAAACCCCCTAAAATACCGGGAAATCCCTCTTTTGGAGGCGTAATAAAGTCAGGCTCCTTGCCCCGCAGCCGCTCTTCTCTAGCAGCTGGATTAGCTTGGCGTGGCTTTACCGAGCCGGGCTAGCTGCTACCTGCTGAGCCATTCTTTGCCTGTTCCCACTCAGTCAATCAGGGCTAAAACCCTGCCGCTTCACTCGCTAATGCTAAGCTAAAGGGTCCCTTTGATTGTAGCCTGCAGGGGTGCGTGAAGCCTCCGTTTCTTTTCTTCTTCAAAAAAGGAGAGATTAGTTGGGAGGGGCTTTGTGTCATCTCTCTATCTTTAAAGCAATCTTTCAACACCCAGTCTCATCACTAGAGACAGGATACTGGGATTTGTGAGTATTGTTTAAGAGGTTGTGACCGCTTCAGGTGAGAAAATACAAAGTTGCTGTTAGGGTTTGTACATGTGCGCTGACCAGAAGTGTCCAGAGTTGAGAGTGGGGTCAACCAGCTGTTTGAGATGATGGCCCCTTGCTAAAAGCTCGAGGGAGAGTTAATTGAGTCCCATGCTTCATAGCCTTTGGGCCTAAGCCTCTTTAAGAGACACAGTTTAAGAGCAGGCTACCTCAAACTGTGCACGGTTGATGAGTTTTTCACTCATCAATTATTAAGTTGTCCCAGGCTGACCCTAAGGTCCACAAAGGCTGTTTCTTTGCCAAACTCCAAATCCCTGTTCACCATAGACATCTGTTGGCATCTTCATCTGCGGTTTGAAACTTTCAGAAACTGTGTTTGAAAATGTGATGTCAACATATGAGGGCTTGTTTATAGCAGCGACTGCCCTGCAGAAAGGAACAGTCGAGGGAAAAGAGGTCGATATCCAAGTAAAGCTGGGGAATTTGCTTCCTATTAGGAGTGTGAGTGTGTGTGTGTGAGGGAAGAGACCGCAGTAGTGGGTGGTCCAAGAGACCATGGCTTCAGAGAAGAATCTCCCTTAAGACTCGCTGGATTTATCACTGTCCGGGCCAGCCCTGGCAAACCCACACACAGGCGCAAATACAGACACACATGAACACACATGTATTTAGTTTTTATAGGATCTGAGCTGAGAAGCCCTCATCATATCCTCTCATACAGCTCTCTAAAGTGTAAGCCAATTTTTCCACATCATCTTTTTTATACTGTCTCCTTTTTTGCTCCGTCGCTCTCTAACACGCCTGTATTATTTTTTCTCACTCTCATTCGCCCTCTATCTCTCTCTCTCCCACTCTCCTAGGCTTTCTCTCGGCAGGCCTCCTTTCAGACAGAGAGGGGTTTGTCAGGTGCCAAATCCCTGAGCTGAGAGATCAAAGGCACACAAAGAGACTGGTGACTTACTGTTCTATTCTGGAAAGGCAAAAAAATGGAATCCCTCATAGACCGGGAAATCACATTCTTCCCCCTTTTCTCCCCCAGTAGCTCTTTCACTCATTCAATCCTCCTCTCTGGCTTTAGTCTTTATTCCCTTTTGTCAGTCTTTCCCCCACCCCATCCCTGTTGTCTCTAAGCTAAAGCATGTTTGGAGGAAAGGAGGCAACGAGGGTGGAGGGAGACAGTTGCGGGAGTTAATGAGTAGTTTTGTCCGTGTGGTGGGGATTCTGCTGGCTGAATTGGTTTCACCACGTGAGGGGAGGGGAAAACTGCAACTTCTGTTCAAGACAAAACTGTCGACACAGCCATCAGCAGAAAATAGGAGTGCACAAAAGCTAATGATACAATGATAGCTACCTACACGCGAGCCAACTAAAACCCATCTAAGTTTTTCTCTGAGTGGCAACAACCTACACACCAGGCTTTGAAAAGCCGTGGATACTCCCTACACTGCAGCCAAATCAAACCACATCTACCCACACACCCACCCACTGCACCCCACCTTGAGTGACCCGCATGCAAAGCCTGATAGGCAAGCTATTCTGCAGCCTACACAACAAAGTATCCAATACACTGGGGGCTGAAAGCATGAGAGCAAACTTGTGCTACAATAGCCATCCAAAAACCCCAGGAATATAACACCCAGCACACGGCACACAATAACTAGGCCTGCCCAGGCAGAACAATCACCTCTCTTATAATCAAAAAAGAGAATTAAGTTCAACCTGCATCATTTTCCCTCCTTTCAAGGCTTCACTTTATCTTCTTTGGGTGATGAAAACTCGATCACTCTTTTTTAGTCATAACAGCCAGTGAGCGCTCTTCAGAGGAGCAGTCAGAGGTGTATTCACAAAGCCGTGCTTTCAAAAAACCAAGCGATCAGCTTTCAGGACCTGAGGGCAAGGAGAGTCTCTCCTTCTCCTGCGCCTTGAGGAGCCAGCGATCTCTATTCAGACTGCCTTTCTGACATATCCCTCTGCCTTTGTGTCTCTTCTAGCTCTTTTTTTTCTACCTGTGGAAAGAAGTTCATTGCTCAGATGAGACTCCTGCTGAAAAGGATTACTATTCTAAGAGTGCTTTGTTTACCACTAGGCTGCAGTCCTGAACTAGATAGAAAAAAGTCTTGGATGTCTATACATCCAAGACATGCATAAAGATGATAAAAGACCATCTACATCAATACACCTGAGCCACTGGCATATTAGCAAGGATAACTAGCTGCTGACCGTTAGCATCTGTCACTGGAACAGCAGGAGAGTGGAGCAGGTTAACTCATTAATTCTGTCAATGGGGGTTATTAATTACCTCCGGCCCTGACGGCGACACGCAGCCACACGGCCAGCGAAACCCATCAGAATGATGGATGAGGGACACACGGCCACCGAAACTGATCACCATGATTGATGACATACACTAGTTACACATCTTGACCTTGACCTAGGGGGAAAAGGTCCCATACTAGTGGTGCCATCCTTTAAAATGCAAAACCGAAAAAGTCGGTGAGTGACATCTGGGCTGACATCCTTACTGGTGTTAATGAAGGCTAAGAACAAAAGCCAGCGAGGCTAACGATGTTAATAACACACAAGCCAACCTTGCTGACAATCACTGCAGCTTTGCTAACGGTGGCCAGAGGCAGGGGGTGCAAGAGTTGCCAGCAGTTTGTCTGTCAAATGCAGCATGATTTATAACTGTATTTTCAGCAGCACCGATCCATCACACGAGAGCCACCCAAGACTTTGCCCTAATTAAAATGTCTGCACCTGAAACATAGGAGCACCAGCCAAATATGTAAAAAAAAAAAAAAAAAAACTGAGCAGATGAACAACACTTGAAAATGAAAGAAAAAATAGGCCTTGAGAGCAACAACTAGTGATATTCAGTAATGTCCTAAAGCCTTCAAAATAATTCAGGGCAAACGACTGTTGCTTTTTTCTGATTTCTTGCCATTTTGATCACCCAAATTCAACACCAGAGTGCCACCTGAAATTCTGTAATTTACAACATTTTATATGATCATAATTGATTTATGCCATGTATTTTGTGACAGTTTCTCAAATCTTTCTGAAAGCTTTATTTTGCATAGTTACAAGGTTTCTCATACAAGCCATTTGCTGCTCCAATATAGAACCATTTTTGTTAAGAGTGTACTGTGGTGCAACCTATATTGTTATTGTTTCGATTGCATAACTGAAAAAATTGGAATATTGTTCTGAAGACTTCCTGTGGGCCAAGGTCTCTGCAGTCTTATTGACACGTAGGCCTCAACTTCCTCCCTAATTCCTGGCCTTAAGAAGGAATATTAGTACAATGGTTATATCGCATAAATCTAAAATATTCCACCCAGCCACTTCAGAATGGACAAGACCACTCTTTACAAAACACGGTACTGAAGGTGAATGTAAGAAAAAGAGACAAGAGACAACAAAAATTAAGCTAAAGCGATGGATAGGAGAGGGTACAGGCAGCAAACAGATACATCTTTGTTTGGTGAAACACTGTTTGACTTGGCTGTGTTGGGTGAGGGCTACTTAGATTCCACTTTTGCACCCATGACAGGTCAGCAAGGGTGGCACCGCCCAAAGCTGGGCATAGCGCCAACCCACTGAGGACCTTTTGTGACCAAAGATTTGCACAGCAGGTGGGTAATGAACTATAATTCATGGCAAACAAGACAAAGATACACAAACAGAGGCCTAGAAACCTCAGCACACCTGCACACTCTCAGGTATGCACACAAAGCCCTTCAAAGGTCCTCTGGACTACACAGATACACATGCAATAACATGCATTCAAGCACACACACAGAGACATACACACATACACCAAACAGGCTTTGTGTACGCAGCACAGCAGGGACGATGGGAGGTAAACAAACTCAGTCAAGGTATTGTCTTGGGCCAGTTTCCCCATGGTCTCCAGGGGCTCGAATCTCATGTTGAACATCTCTGTGTGTCTGCATGTGTGTGAGCAGGCAGTGTATCCAGCATGCTTTCCTGACATTGTTTACAATGAAAAGAGCTGCATTTCAATTTAATTATGAAAAAAGAGGCAGAGAGGTGGGAGGTGGGGGAGTATGCTAATGTTGTTGTGCGAGGGGACACTCACATCGCTAAACAATTGGGAGAGCTAAACTATTCTGCTCACTGCGAGTCAAGGAGAATGGGGCAGGAAAGGATGTGTGAGGAAAGCACACAAACACACACTAAGAATAGGTAAAGAGGAAGAGGAAGCGATAGTGAAGCAGTCTCAATGGGGCCTCATATCCAATTCTGTAAACAAGTGTAAACCACGTGTCACTTTTTAGCAAAAATACAGAAAAAATCACTGAAATCCCCCACAATGCAACGCTTGCAATACAAGAGTTTTTTTCACGTTTATATGTGTTAATTGCACTTTTATTCATGCTTGCATAGCATGTGGTACACATTCTAGAGCTGGGCAATAAATCCATTTCATATTGACTTTCTGATACAAGATTCAACATCATGTCAGATTTGGTTGTTGTGACATGTTGTGACATTGAGATATACTGTATTATAAATTATGTCTTTTCCTGGTTTTTAAGGCTGCATTCCAACAAGTGATAGAACGTTTTGAGCTCATCTGAGTGTCGTTACAAATTTAAAAACGATCCCCACATTATATCATTAATAATTCCCACTTGGTTATTTTATTTAAAACACTGTTTTCTTTTTCTTTTCTTTTTTTTGTTTCTATTCAATTTTCAGAAAAAACACATTCAACGTTCCATGTAAAAAATGTGTATTCAGTCGTTCTAAACAAGACAAATATCAATGACATTCAGTTAAATATAATATTTTACCTACAAGGACCAACACTGGACCATATAACCAAAGCTAAAAGTAGGGCTGGACTCCACTTTTTTAGAATTGATTGATTCATATATCAATTATTGTTTTGATTCATTTAGTTTTCCATTTAGTCTATAACATGTCAGGAAATCACAAAGTCCACAAACTACACTCCAAAACCGAAAAATGTTCAGTTAAGTCAAAGAAGAGTTGCAAATTCTCATCATTGAGAAGCTGTCCTTACGCAATGGTTGGCATTTTAAAAATAATTAAAACGATCATAATAATTGCTTATTATTTTTCCATCTATTTATTAATCAGCTCTAACAAAGACATTCTAATCAAGATTATCAGAGCAATCAACTAAACAGTTCCTGTAACATTATTTCTATACATACATTTTTATGCATTTCTGTTCTCATGTTGCCTCAGTTAATTACAGAATAACCAGTTAATATACTGGACTGTTTGGGTGAACAGTTTCAGTTTGTTGATATTATTATGAGATACATGTACATTCAGGTAGATTCATAATGTCTATAATTTCATTAATACTGTTTATTATCCAGCTCTCCCCTCATGGTTTCCACCCTTTCTGACCTGCCTTCCACAGGTGTGTGATCTCATGTGGCTACGATGGTGCCAGAAAATAGTTTAGTATGATGTCATTACCACAAAGCCATATCACATATACCTCAGAGTGAAAATAAACCTTCACTTCCATATCATATCACATCACTGCCTGCCATCCATATAAATATGGAAACAAAAACAATCGCCTACAGTTGGGGATTTTCTAAAAGACAACCCAAAATGAATATCAGTTGCATTGGAAAGTGCGCCTTATTTATTCTTTACCTTAGAGGAAAAGGGGGACTGATGGATGGATGTACCCGGTAAAAGGCCACTTGGAGTTTACACACATGTTAACGACGAAGTGTGCAGTAACACGCATACAAAAACTTTAATTACCTGGTTGTCTGTGCACTAAGGGGCAAGTTTGACATCAACTTTGTCAGTTTCTCAGAAGCAGCTTGGTGGGTTATGAGGAGGGGTTGGAAAGGGTCGACTTATGGGTGAAGAGGAAGGTATTTTTAGGTTGTTTATTTAGATAATCTACTTGTTACTCCCAGACGACAGCTTGAGTGGGGCCTCAAAGCACCTTCCATTGTGCATGAGTCTGTGTGAGTGAGGGTGTGTGTCCCTGAGAACACTGTGCACAACATTGTGTCTCTGCATTGTGTGTGTGAATGCATGCAGTCATATGCACTGTGCATGCGCGCCCACTCAGTCAGGGTATATAAAAACGTTCCTGGGTCACTAACTCTTCAACAGCTTATGTCAGCCCAATGATGGTCTATTGGTCTCCACTGTGGCTGTCACTGCTTTAACCTTTGACCTCTCCTGGTGTCACTCAGGCCTCACTCTCTCCAGACCACTTTCCCCTCCTCTCTCTCTCTCAAAACAGCATCGAGGTCATTGCTGACATGGAAGTGATACCCTCTCCAACTTGAAACTGTGTCAGCTCCTGTTTGCACGGTATGGCTGTGCATGATGTGACTGTGCATTCCTAAGTTAATAGCACATGTGTCTGTCCACAAATGTTGCCATTGGGTGCATGCGTTGCCCTGCCTAACCCCGGGCTAGTTGAACCTGGCCTTTCAGGGGGGCTACAGGGTGTGTAACAGGAGTCTGGGGTTAATGGCTGCTGCTTAGACAGGGTTACTCTGCTAATGTGTAACGTTTTAGCCTTTAGCTTTGATGCGAGGACAGACACACAGGCATGGCGATGATGGGAAGAGGAAAACAAAGAGCCAGGAGATTCACATGCACAGCGAGATTTGAAGTAAGTGTGTGGGCACCACCGGAACATGGCCAGAGTCGAGTTTCTGGGGTATGTTTTGTTTTTCTTGGACTCCTTGCTTTCTTTCACTCTCTCTTCCGGCCTTTTCTGTTATCTTTCCTTATCAGTATGGTTTCTTTCACCACCCAAGGTGATGCGCCATACTTTGCAGCTTTGTCTGTGATTCAAGTAGCACCCGATGCTCCACAGAGCTGCCAAAAATGTGTTCATGACTTCCTTTTTTCTCTTGTTCACTAACACTGCCAATATTGTATCTACGCACCAAACACAAACAATCTATATCACACCAACACATACACACAGTTTGCCATTTAAATTGCTTAAGAAGTAAATACTCTAGACTATCCTGTACTCTAGATAATCTACAGTGTGCTATCAACCGTTTTCATAAGGTTTGTTTCGAGTCGATCCAATGAAAACCCTTCAAATTCAGGTGAAACCACCCCAGAATTCACACAGGTAGTGATACTGATAGCAATATCAACCGAAGCTGCCAAAGGTCGTGACACGACCACACTAGGCTTGTTCAAAGAGCGATCAACGTCTGTACCCATAACCCCCCACTTCACCTTTCACATCTCCAGCCGTTTATCAGGGCCACTAGACAGGAGTCAATTCATCTTTCTCTCTCCTTTACTCTCTACACACACTCCTTCTGTCACACACATTCACGCTATACTTGGATATCTATGTGCTTCCATTTTATTTCAGTCACTTCTGTTTCTCTCAATCTCTATCCATTCTGTCTTTCTCTGTTGTCTCTCTCCTGCTCTTTCTTCTTCCCCTTACATTCCTCCATGGTGTGAGTCTTCAAGAGGTCGCATCTTTTTTTCTCCTTCCAGCAGTATGTGACAGCTCGCTGCGGATCAGGGGGGGATCAAGGTTTAAAATCCCAGAGACGTGCCGTAGCATGGACACACCCCTGCCTTTGGCTGGAGATCTGCAGCTTCAGATCCCCAGTGCCTCTACATCCCCAAATTACATTTCATCTCTCCCACAGAGAGGTTACGCCTCATAGGCAACCCAATGGTGTGTTTGATACACATGTAGTTTGCATGCTGGTGCGCATACACATGTATTCGCAGCAGGACGTCAGCCACCTGATCTCTAAGTTCTGCACTTAAACCGAGGATAGCTGCATGAAAGTGTGTTAGAGTTTATGTAAGAGTGAGTTGCCAAGCAGATAAGATACACTGTTTTTTAAGGGAATAGCTCAGCATTTTGGGAAATGAGCTGATTCTCTTTTTGCTAAGTTCCATTAGAAGTTTGATACCACTCTCTTGTCCATATGCTAAATATTAAGCTTGAGCCAGCAGCCAGTTAGCTTAGCCTTGCATACAGATAAGAAGCAGGGGGAAACAGCTAGCCTGGCACTGCCCAAAAGTAACACAATCTGCCTGCCAGCACCTCCAATGCTCACTTATTAACACATTATATCTCTTTTTTTGATCCGTCCACAACTTGTACGAAAAGTGTAAAAAACTAAACTTATGGTTCAATGGGAGTTATGTGCTGAGAAAAAAAATCTTGAACATAGTTTCATAGACAGACAAACATAATATTCTCCATGTTGCTCAACACAGAAACACCTTGATAATTGAACAATACTACAGGTTTTGGTATGGCCCTTAGTTCTTGTTTAAATACCACAATTCCCATGATCCCCAGCCATTGTAGCTAGAGAGAAGAAGCCAGTCAGAAGCATAGTCACAGCAGTAGCAAAATTGGAATTTCTTTGTTCCAATTGGGAACATAACATTGTGCTACAGTTGCAAGATTCATTCAAAATTGACCTAGAAACTAAAAGTGAAATCTAATCTGAACTGCTGAATATATTTTCAGGTTTCTACAGAGCAGAAACATCAATAGCGGCACATGTAACCGAATTTGAGACTCAGTGATGGGATGTTTCTTATCTAAATGGACCTTGGAAGTCGCAGTTGACTTCTCTCCTTACGTCTTCATGTGCACGGGGTTGTACTTCCACTGTTCAATGAATCTGTTGTTTTCTAATGCAGTTGTTCATCTTTTGTGGTGATGATTCATGTAGGAGAGTTTTATGGCCATTCAAGCCTGGGAAGTGCTCCAAACCATGTAGATATCTAGATAGATAACAAACAGGACTTCCAGAACCCAAAATACCTCCACAAAACTATTTTTCTTTGTCTGTATTCATCACACTTCTTCCTACATGCAAATCACACATTCTAAGTGTGGCCGTGTGTTTTTCGTGGGAGAATGAGCCAGTGTGCCATTTCCTCCACCACTGTGATTAGAAAAGGGGGATCTCAGCTCATTAAAATGGGTACTGTGTCCAGTCTCAGGGCACATCAGATTACAGAGCAGCCCTTTATTGCAAGGCTTTTTGTCATAACCCCTAACTGATTGCCACGGAGCAGCCTTTGATTTGGCCACTGAATTCTGCGCCCCCTGAGAAAAAGGATGACGACGAAAGAGAAGAAAAGACCACCTACTATTGCCCCGGCAGGATGGAGGGAGCTTAAGATAGAAATCAGCAGGAGAAAGAGAGAGTGAGAGATAAAATATTTCCAAGGTGTTTGCAATCAGCCACCTATTGTCAGACACTGAGGGAGAGTTGGCCTTCCATCTGAAGAGCTGCTGGGCTGCTTTGTCTCCGGGCTCAGATTGCGCAACGCGATTGGAACATTAATAGAAGTTTATGATACAGCATGTGATATGCCTGCTGCGACAGATGCACAGAATAAATACAGAACAGATAATGGTTCAGACACACATACTCTCTGTCTGTCCACACACACACACACACACACACAGTCTTTGCTATCAGTAATACATTGCCCCAGATCAAAGGGATTTCTGTGCAATGGTGAACCCACTCTACGAGTGTAGAAAAAGCATGGTTGCCAGACTGGAACTAAATCTCTTCCCACTTCACTTCCCCCGTGCTTTTTGTCTCTTTTTGTCTCTTTACCTTCCTCCCTGCATCCTCATCTCCATCTCCTCCATTATCCTTGGCGAGAGTGGTCCGTTCTCTCTCTCTTTCCGCACAAAGATGGTGGCAGAGGCCCTCTTTTTCTTTTATAACCTCTCTATCTCTCTCTGGAACAGTCCACCCATGCCCACTTGATCGGTGTCCACTTCTCCCTCTATCCGTCTTTCTCTGCCTATACATCCGTCCATCTCTCTTTACAAACTCTGCCTCTTCTCTACGTCTGTCCACTGAGGAGGAAAACAGACATTTGGAGGAAGAGGGGGAAGAAATGTTTAAAGTGAGCAAAAGAGAAAGAGAGGGGCAAGAGAGGGAGAGTGTGCAGGAGTGCAGGAGAAAATGGAGGGAGAAGAAGGGAAACAGCAGGAGGAATGGGGAATAGATAGAGAGAGGGGGGTGAAAGGACTGCAGGGTTGTGTTGGTAGAGAGCTGGGGTATTGATTCAGGGCCTTTTGACATGCTAATTTGCTTGCTGACTGCTTTAATCGCTCCCTCTTCCCATCGCGGGCTTCAAAGAAGGAAGCTTTTAAAAAGAGATGAGAGAGGAGAGAAGAGGACAGAGAAAGAGAAATTTGATCATTCTTTTAAACCCCTTCTTGACACATCCACAGCTATATGTTCCTAATGGCAGCTGACAACCATGTTAGCAGCCCTATAATGGCATCCCTCTTAACAGCTCATGTAAGCTGTCCTTACTCCACATTACCTAATCATAACTAATCTCCTGTTTAGAAGGTAGTGTATCCTCACTGTACAACGAAAATGATTTTGAATTTTTAAGATAAACTGAAGGACCAAGTGTCCCTTTATATTATTAATATTAAAAACTCAATAGATTGTCTGAAAAAGGCATCATCACAAAGCCATGAACAGGCCTGTTTTCAATTTCTCATTCGTTAATTCACAATGTCTGCCTATTTCAAGAATTTAAATGACACTTGTTGAGTCAGCCATGGAGTCCCCTTCGCTTTACACAGTATATCCTAGCATTGTAGCGGGCATTTTATAAAAGGTTTTCATCTTCACATATTATTTAGTGTGTGCAGTATATGCAGTACTGAAATCTTCTTTTCCACACAACAATTGAGGCCGGGTTAATTCTACTTATTCCTAATGAAGTCTGACTTGCTCCTGGCACTTTCTTGACATCAGTGTCAGATCCTTGAAATGACACAAAATAAAGCACATTGCTCAATAATCTTCTTAAAAGGAACTTGATTTTCATAGGGGAAAAATGCTTTTAAAACCCAATAGGAGATAAATTACTTAAAGTTGGGTTTTCATGGCAGCCTATCCTTACACACTGCAGTGTAGCTGGCACTGTGGGAGCACTATGGCCATCGACCCCAGGTCGCACTCAATCACCAGTGGCTTCCTGCCCCAAACAGGGCACCGCGAGGAGAAAGAGAGAGGGGTGATGAGTGTCGAGAACTGCGAAGGGAACAAACACTGAGGCAGGACGGCAGCCCAAGCAGGAAAAACATTTCAGCACCTCAGCTAATGACGGCTGAATTACCACTGCCCCTCTCACCGCCCTCTCCTACATCCAGTCAAGGGAGGGTTTGTGTGTGTTGAGGGGACTTTTTTTTCATCATTTGAGGGGCCAAACAAGAAGAGATGCTTCAAGCAATTATTTCAACAGGATGGGAAGGTGGTGGAGAATTGCTCATGAGACATTTTGTCCTCTCTTTCTGTATCTGTTGTTCTTTCCTGCTCTCCGTTGGTAATAGATTCCCCGTCTCTATTCAGCAGCACAAAATGAGCCTCTCTGGTGGCAGGGAGAGTGATGAGTACATTCACCTCCATTCTGCTGCGCTCGGCTCAGAGTGTGAGCAGCATCTGTGTGTGCGTACTTAAGTGTGTGTGTGTGTGTGTGTGTGTGTGTGTGTGTGTGCATCTACTATACATATTTATGAATGTGTCTATGAGTTTATTACTTGGGTTTTTGTGTTTGTTTGTTTAAGTATGTATGGCTGTACATGTTGGTGTGCACATGCTCATATTGGTTCATGTCACCTAAGACATCCTTCCCTGCAAGTGTCTGGATTTTTATTATTCAGATTGTGTGCACAATCACACTTGTACATGTTTCTGTGTGTGTGTGTGTGTGTGTGTGTGCGTGTGTGTGTGCGCGCCGGCATGTGTGTCTGCGGGAACGATGATGAGTGATGATGTTCTGTGTGCTGCTCCTAGCTGCCTCCCTTCCAACAGTGAAGGTAATCTCATTATTCAGCCCACTTCCTGCTGCTGCCACCAGAGACAGGCTGACGAACACTAACCACCTCGACGGCCGGAGCAGAGAGAGGGAGGGGGAAAAAAGAGCGGATAAAGAAGACAGTGTGTGAATGGGTGAAAATTGCAAACACAAACTCAGGAGAAAAATGGAAATAGATATAAGAGATATTTGAAACGAAAATCATAAAGACCCATTAAAGCAACAGGGGATTTGAAGAGACAGAAGACATGGACAGAAAAAACAAGCAAGCAACCGAGTTGGCCAAGAAGATGCAAATACTTTGTGTGTATTTGTGTATATGCAGAAGAGAGGAGGGAGGAGGAGGAAAATAGGGGAGGGAGAAGAAGAGCAAGGGACTCAGTCTGTTTATTTAAAGCCATCGGGGACCAGCGGGCTAAATAGAATTACGTGGTGAATTTAGAATGATGCTCCCAAGCGCATATTTAACACTGTCAACAGAGGGAGAGAGAGAATGGAAGACACACACACACTCACAATGAGTGGAGTGCAGGAAAGAAACTTCATCCCTAAAACCTCTTAATCCAATATGAATGAGAGTCTCCAGCTCAGCATAGACTGCTGGGAATAGAGAGGGTGGTGGTGGTGGTGGTGGTGGTGGTGGTGGTGGGGGTGTCTCAGGTGAGAAAATGCCGCGATCACACACTGATATCACAATCGAGCCCTAAGCTGCTATCCATATACACACATGCAAACCGGTTTTGAGGGAACACAAAGTGGTGAAAATGAAGGTGAGAGATAATGGAAGTTAAAAGTGAATTGTAGATTCTATTGCTCTTCTCAGGGTTGCCTTAATGCAACACTCATCTAAAAACAGAGACATAGTTTGTGTTTTGTATTAAATAATTATGAGCAGAACAAAGGGGGGTAAATTGAATGTGCAAAAGTCCATAGAAAGTATATTTGAATTTTAAAAGATTAATTAAATTAAAGCTTTCAGAAATTGTTAACTTCAGTATTAACTTAATTTCTACTTTTGAGGAAATATTAGCTATCATTAAGGAGTAAGTGTGTGTGTGTGTGTGTGTGTGTGTGTGTTTATTGGTGGTGATGACAGGTTGCGGGGTGCCATTTAACAGCTCAATCATGAACTAGCATTCTGCAGTGTCAAAAGCGTCTGTCACCTTCACGCCTCAGACAAGCTATATCCTCAACACACACGCATGCCAACAAAAAACGACTTGAAGGTAACACACACACACACACACACAACTTGCTGATACACGCGCAGGTCACTGCTCTGTAGAGGCACAACTGCTGACGGTGTGCTCCGGCACCGTCCTTTAAAAGTTTCTCACTCGATGAAAAAGAAAAACAGTTATGGTAATTCTATTTTCCCCATAATGAAATACATAGTTCTCCCTAATCCAACAGTAGGAACCCCCTCACCAGATGAGGAGCGAGATGACTCCCTGACCCCCACCCTTCCCCAACACAGTGTGTGTGTGTGGGGGGGGGGGGGGGGGGGGAGGATTGACAGGGAAAGGGATCCCAAATGCAAACTGACAAAATCCCCTCTCCTTAGATCAGTGGGCCCCTTGGCCCTCAGTGCCCTGAATGCCCCTCTCGCCTTGGCCCAGGGTGTACACCCTGGCCACCATTGGCCCACCTCAAGCACAGACACACATACACACACCCCCACCACAGCTGTCAAAATCCTGACGTCTTAATCAATCCTGGATCCACGACCCTGTCAGACGCAGCAGTAAGATGGATGCAGAAGGGGATGACCCCTGACCTCTGCCAGGGGTGGAGAATATAACTCCCATCAGCCCGCCCCCCCCCCCCACCCCCTCCACCTCACCCCCCGCCGTCGGCTCCGCTGCTGCCCCAAACAATGATGGAGGAGAGCCCATTCATCCTGGGCTGGGAACCAGGAGCCAAGGTGCCCTTGTAACCCCGCACGAACACAAGACAAGCACAGACACACAAGTATGCGAACACACACACACACACACAATTGGGCTTGTGTGCACCATAGAAAACCTTTAAAAAGAAAGGTTTTAGACCAAACCAAGCCACATAGTGTGAGCAGAGGCTGATACACTCACTCAAGCACTTAAAAACTTTTTAACTATTAACACACACACACACACACACACACACACACATACACACACTTTAGCCCACAACTCTCCCATAATATTCACCCTCCCTCCCCCCAAAACAGCTCCTGTCTAAGTTCCTTGGTCAACATGGTCATATAGGAGAGGAGCTCCTCTCCCATAGAGTCTGTCACATTGGAGAATATTAACCAGCTCATCAGTTTACTTGAAGACTGACCATGGCCAGCACCCTTTAACCCATGTCACTGGAGCTCACCCACACTGACCCCTCACAAGCAGCCATGGAGCTTCAAACCCAATGCATGTTTTCCAGTTTCCAATTGGAAGTGAAATGTTAAGAAACTTTTTAAACAGTGTAATTGAAGCTAAAAGTGAATGGACTGGATGCGTTGGCACTGTAAACTTAAACAAATCAAAGCAGATGCAGTGATATGTCAACTAAATGGATTTATTGGCTTGAAAAGCAATATTGCCTGCTCAGGGGCTGGCAGACACTAAGAGACTGAATTAGTCATTCAAAATCAAGGTTTCCAATTGTTGCCTTCTTTGGAGAACAACAGCTATTTATCTCAACTGAAATTAAAGAGGAGAGATAAGGAGCCAATTTCAATGTTGCAAGCAAATGAAAGTTAAGATATACAGTATGAGATCAGGCTTCTCATTCTGATTTGAAACGTAAGAGGTTATTATAGTAAACTGCATGATAGAGAGCCAATTCAGAGGAGATTTGCCTAAAGTCTGTAACTAACTACTTTCTGGTCTCCTTCCTTAAACCCTCCAGCTCACTTGTACCCCTTTGCCTTTCCACCCCCGGGCAGCCAGCAGTACCCCCTAAATCACCAGACCTGCTTGTCATGCAATTAGTCCTCCAAGATAAAGGCTCCGTCGTAAATTAAGAGAGGTGTAGTGGTCCGTCCCCCTGTTAATCACCCGTGCCCAGCCTCTGACCCCTCACTGCCGTGGCTCGCTGCTTTTTGTGTGTGATGGTGGTGGGTTGCAAGTGGGGTATACCAATAAACCACAGTGGCAGAATTGGCATCCGCTCGTCTGGCCAGCTGACAACTGTGCCTCAGCTTGGCAAAATGTGATCCACAAAACAGCTGCTGAATACTACTAGATGCTATCCACAATACACTGCAGCATACTATACAAACTATAATGTACACTGTGCAAGACAAAGAGAAAGAGAGAAAAAAATAGGAAAGTCTTAAAAAATGTTATTCACAGAAAGAGCCAAAGTTTAAAACCCCTTATAGAAATAATTTGGAAAGATCTATAAGCAGGTCTTTTCTTACGTTTAATGGACATTTCTAGGCAATACTTTGAATTCACCAACACGCTGAGGGTTCTATCATTCTCCTGATTTAAAAAAAGTCTGTAGGGAGGCATTCTGCACTGACCTTAAAACCTCATCAAACAGCCTGGTATAGGATCACGGCAAGCTAAGACTAGAATAATCGCCCGCGAAGGGCTATTCCCCCCTACCAAATAGCACCATTTCAACCCCATCACACAGCTGTGTTTTTTCACTCTTCTCATACCTGCTTGGAATGATAAACTCGCTCTCTCCTTCCCTTCCTCTAAAGCTGTCTATCTTTTTTCCCAGCTTCAGGCTCCATTGGGAATAAGAGAAAGATGGGGGTGAAAGACACAGCGGTAGTGCGAACCAGTTGGAGCTCTACTCTCCTCTCCTGGTATCACCAATTCTCCTGGGATGCATCCTATTGCACAACATCTCCCTTTGGGCCCGCTAATTACTCCATTTACAATCATCATTGCTTCTATCATCCAACCAGACAGTGGAAAAAAGACTGTAGAGAGTGGGAAAGGAGAAGAAAAGAAATATCCAACAGAGCGCAAAGTGGGTGAGTTAAGGGAGGGAGGAGAGGGAAGGACAAAGAGAACAAAACATGAGGGGAAAAGACAAAGACACAGAGCAAGAGGATGGGGAAAAATTAAAGAGGTAGGATACTGCAGGGACTTGCAGGGTTTGAAGAGAGAGAGTGATCTATAAATAGAGAAAAATTCAGCCCCAAAAAACTCAAGACAAATGTCAGTTCTTTACCTTGGCATTCTGCATTGCGCTCCTCGTATCCAGGGTTACACAGGCAATTCCCAATGGGCACCAGCCACTCTCCATCAGCCCCGCAGTACATCTTGGGAACCTCTTTCTCCTCTGAATTATCCACGCATGAGCCACGAACTTCCACAAGTGAGGAGGTATCAGCTCCTGTGATGGTATCAGGAAACTGGGCCAAGTTACGCACCGCTAAAGGACATTTCTTGTAGAAGACCCTGACGGACACAAGCGCAATGCATGCTCCAACATCCTGGAAGGCTAAATAGAAGCCCTTCCTGGTCAACGCGCCCACATCTCGCACCTCTGTGTTCAGCTTCATGATGCGATCGCCGATGTCCACCTGAGTGAAGCTCTCGTCGGCAGCGATGGTATCAATCTTGCCGAACTGGTTCTCTCGGATGTAGCGTTCCTTGTCGTTGTTAGACTCATAGTAGTAAAGATTGAAGGTTTCCTTGCAGGTTCCCATGACCCCCGGGAGACTGTTGCAGTCTCGGAGGGTAAACTTGATTTCAATGTAGACACGCTGGGCACCGCCTCGGGGGATCCAGTCAGTGCGGAGCCAGTTGTTCTGGTTTGGCTCCATGACGTTACACACCTGGTACGTCCGGATGGGAATGTTCTTTTCATCCATAATACTCACTTCCTCCCACTGAGGAAAGGACACAACATAAAACATGTTACAATGAAATTCTTTAACCTCTGAATTTCAATCTGAAAATGAATTACCCATGTTGAATTCCAAACCATGGTTTAAGGAAATTCAGAGCATAGGAAAATTCTATAACACTGTCATGGCAGGATTGTTAAAGGTTAAGAAACTCAGAAATATCAAATGTAACTGCCTAATTAAAATGGACTGTGTAAGTAAGCACACATGACTTGAAGCCAGTCTATGCCAAGAATGAGAGAAACTGTGCAAAAGAGCATGCGAGAAAGATTAGTCAATATTTGAGTCTCAGCAGAGCAATTAATTGATGGCTAAACATAATGCATATTTTATGGATGGCACCTAATAGACTTGTTAGGTCCTAATATAGAATCTTAAACATATTAATATTCATAGCTTCTCCTCAACTGCGAGAAAGGAAATTTGTAATTAGTTCTTTGCCTCAGTAATGCACACAGTTCAGTTACTTGGGGTGTGGTATACAAAATCCTTTTCACACACACACATACACACACACATGCTGAGAGACCTGTATGGCTCAAAGTATCAGAGGGAAAAAAAGGAAAGAAATGAAAAGGGATTATGTGGATGCAAAAACTAAAGGTCTCTGAATCAATGTTAATGATCAAATATGTGCCTGCTTTACATCTGCAAACATGACGGGGAGACAGAGGCACACATTTTCACTGCTGTTGTTAGTATGAACTCACAGGAGAGAAAGGGAGACACTGACGTGGAGCGCGTGGATTACGTTATCTTTATTTTTGCCAGGAGGGAATGTTTGTTTTACTTATGATAAAGTTCCCCTTTAACAGATCACTGTTGAGCAAATAAGAGCATGTCTTGGGAGGCTCAGAGTGGTGTGTTCCCCTACATTTTCACTGTGTTTTAAATAGAGTCTTTTCCTGAACTGGGCTGTAAACAAGAGCAGACAGGCCTTTGGCTGTCGTAGCTTCTAACATTTAGGAAACTGTACATAAAAAGTCATAATGGGACAGGGGAAGATATGAGTTATGCTGCCAGATTTGATTTGATGCCTTATCATAAACAGTCTGGTTTAAAGCCTTATATCCCTGGAGGAGGGTGGGATAAAGCTAAACATAGCTGCAGCTGTATGATTTGAGAAAATGTCTATCATTCCCTGCTGTTCCATTCCACTCTGCTTTCTTCCTTTAGCCCCCCTTTTGTCGTGGAAATCAAGCGGTGCTGAGATAAGGCCGCACCTTTCCCCGATAGCAGGGAAGTGAGAGAATAAGGCCAATTGGATGTAATGAGAGGGTGAATGCAGGCTTGCCAGGGATGCCAGGACCCTGTCAATCACTTGTTTGTGATAAAATTGCTGAGGGGAGGACCTGAGCGCAACAGCGGCCAAGTTCATTGAGAATAACTTGCAGAGCCATTAACAGCTGCAAGAGGTGAAATTCTGTTCCCCTGGGTTCGTATTCATTAGTTGTGGTGATTGTTGCTAATTTGTATTAATTTTCATGAGGCATTAAAAGGCCTGCTTGTGCTCATCATCACATTTCTGTAAGTAGAACAAATGGAGTAATGGCTGCTGACTGACAAAACACTGTTATTTGTTTAATGTGAACAGCTATTAATTTAGGTCACCACTGATTTTCAGAGATACATCGTTCAAATTCATTTTTGGCCCCTTCTATATAATCAAATCTAGACTTGGTTAAGGCATGGCATGTGACTTACCTTTCCCTAGCCCTCTATGCCAGCGGCACACCATGGCCACTGTTGGCCCAAGTGCACCTCTATTCTTTCTCTTATCAGAGCCACTGTAGATTTCCCAATTAGACTAGAGGGATCATGCATTTGGTCAATCCTATTCCCCGTTGCTTTATAGTGAGATCCAGTCGTCCTGCGGCAAGAGCTGAACCCCACTGCACTTTCCTCCTTATTCATCCATTCCAGAGGACCCTCTCTCAGCTGCCAAGCTCCTCTCTCTCTCCCTCTCTCTTCGACTCAATGGTGGAAAGGGATATAAAGTTTCCCCACAAAGACCGATTCAATCCAACGTCTATTCAGGAAACCTGACGCCCGCTGCAGTATCGGCCCCTGCATCTGACCATTACAGAGTGGTTAGAGAGAAGGGAAGCAAGGAGAAAGAGGAGCAGGGGTTGGGGGTAAGGGGGGTGCCCATAGACTCATGGTTCTCAAAGTGGATTCCGGGAACCCCATGGGGCCCTGGAAGGTGTTCCAGAGGGTCTCTGCATACATCAAAATTCTAATTTACTCATATCTTACTGTAAGACGAAGAAAACAATGCCTTGATATCACCCTGAGCCTAATATCCCTACAGTGCAGACAGGTGCACAATAAATCACCAACAAAGATATTCCCTTAAAGGGCTCACTAGGACAAAATCTTATCAAAGAGGGCTGTGTATCTATTTGGCGGTCCACTCCAGAGCTCCTGCCAATAATGGATATTATCTCTCCATTTTTGCTCAATAGGGGACCATGCGTCCTAACAAGGGGACACTTCTTTGCAGTACTTACCCCTCCTTCTGTCGGGTTGGCGACCCATCCCAGCTCCCCCTGTACAGATCTGGAGTCCAATAACGTGACTGGAAAACAAGAATGGGAGAAGTGAGCACGCATTCTCGGCCCATCTATACAACAACATTAGCACTGGCATGTATAATTTACTTTGGTGTAACACACTGAGGAAGAAAAATGGGTTCCTAGGTTTTCAAAATAGGCTTAATCAATAGAAATAAGTGTCAAAGCGATTTATCAAGTTGAAACATATCCTCATGAAGAATTTCAGCACAGACAGAATAAAGACTGTAGGCAATGAGTCTTACAAATGACAAACGTGTAAATGTTTTGTTATGCGTATTTCCTGCTGTGTAAACGCGTGTCGAGTTGATTGATTTTCGTTAAGTTAATGATTTTCTACAAATTTCAAATGTATTTCTCCAGTCTCTTTAAAATAGCAAATTTTCATTTAGCTCAGCATCGGCTTTACGCAGGTTTGATGTGATCGAAATCAATTAGGGAGCCGTGCGCATAAACTTGGTCGTGGAAGAACAAAACGCATTTAAAATGACCCTGACAGACAGACAGGCGGTCTTACACGATATTTTCTCGAGAAAAAGTAAAAAATTATATATCTTTGAAACATTAATTAAAATATATTTTCGATTGAATTAAATGACAAATCTATTTTAGGGTTGTTTTGGATTCCGTATGAGCAAAATACTTAATCAACTGCTCAGTATAAATGAATAAAAAAGCCCGTTATGTAAGTCCACGGTATAAATTATTAGGTAGGCCTAAAATACAGACTGATCCATTTTGACTCTGAAACATTTGTTTTATTTGTAACTTTACTGAGCCTGTGGCGCGCTATTGTGGAGGAGGGCAGAAATAGAAACATAATTCTGCAGGAGACTCCGTGCATCCGATGGGGTTGTTTTAAATACATTAAAGTGCTTCATTTATTAGTTTGCACTGGGAAGTAGGCTATAACCTTTATCGGGCCTAAGATTTTCAAACTGGATACACTTTGCAGCGGGACGCCGAGCAGGCAACTCTTGTCACGGAACCTTCCGAGCTCTAGTTCGTGTGTAGACACACCGTGCTCAATTGAAACATCTTGCAGTTTTCAGTAAACGCACTTTATCTTGTAGAGCATAACAGAAGACTATGAATTAATTGCTGGGAAACATTCTTTAACCCGGCGTGTAATTTCACTTTCAGAATTGGTTTTCTTCTCACTCCCACAATCCCCTTCCACCAAAACACACTGTGACAGCAGGAGCGATCACTGTGAACAATTCTGAAATTGATAAATAAAGAGTTTCTTGACAGTCGGATGTGTGCCGGATTTGCGAGTCTCCGCCTGACTCACGAAAATACAAGACACGTCCGTTTAGGTAGCTGCTACGCAACATTAAACTTCTATTTGAGCAGGGGTCGGCGTGCCCCGCTCTCTTTAACAGAGAGATCAGCACGGATCGGGGCTACAAGTATTCCTGCTCCCAGGCTTTCGGCAGCTGGCACGATCCAAGCCCGCAGCCGAGAACCAAAACAGCCGACGCGCATTTGGACAGCCACTTCTGTCTATCCAGTATCGTTCTCAGAAAACCCCGCAAAAGTCGCTGCGTAAAGGTGACCGTCGGGGTATCAAGCTCATCGCAGCTCCACGCACTCGCTACTAGGGGCCACGAAGTGCGGCTCCGCTGCGCAGACACGCAGAGAGACGGAGCGGGGGATGAAGTCAGAGGTCCGCGGCAGTTATTTTCTCCCAAAAACCTTACCTTCATTTGGGGGGTATATCCGTGCCGGCGAAACAAATGTAAAAATCCCAAAAACAAGAAAGGTGGCCGTGAACAAAATCCCTGCCATGAGTGCCATTTGTGTCGTTGTTCCGTGTTTCTCTCCTCTTTTTCTCTCGTTGCTCTTCTCCCAGGTCCTGTTCTCGCTCTCTCTCGCTCCCTCTCTTTCCCACTCTCTCTCTTTCCCAGTGGAATATGGATTTGGAGCGGACAGGGGGACTGAGACGCAGCGAGCGCACCATAGCCGGGAGGCGGGTCTACTCCGTGCGCTCTGACGCGGACCCCGTCAATCCATGTAGGAAACGTGGTGGAGGGTGTGTGGGGTGGGGGGGACAAATAATCATTAACTGCACACCTCACTCTGTCATTATCAGTGGGCACTAGTCACAGACACGATGAGATGGTGATAGTGTGAGGTGGCATTTCTCCACATTTGCAATGCAGGTACAAAGGCGACGTAAAACTCACCGTGACTCTGAATAACTGATTAATATAACACGAAAACAACCGCACATGTCCTGTTAGTCAACAGTGAAAACGAATTGGAAGTTTGTGTGTCCCCTGTCTAGAATTCAGCACTGAGTTTGTTTAGGAAATAAAGTCTGCTCCAATCACTGCGTCCTCAGCTTTAAAAGAAAAATAGAATCTGTTCTCAACTGTATATTTATATGCGTAAAATGCAATGCGTCAGTTTTTGTCCTCTGTGTTCCTCAGCAGTCACACTGTGCTGATCCTGCATGTAGTCTGGCTCCAGTCAAGCGCAGCGCTGTCCAGGGTGAGCCGCATCAGACCAAGGTCGCCACCTAGCGGAGGTATTGACGCCTGTTCTGCCTCCAAAATTGGATTAAAGAACAAGCATGAGCACGACCTCCCTAACATTACATGGGATTGCACTTTGTGAAATTGACAATGCCCGTTTTGTGATCGGTGGCGAGCTTGTATTGGATTATTGTCACTTGCTGTTATTCTAATATTATCAAGGTTTTAAGGGTATTTATAATGAAATGTGCACAGAGATTCATCCATCAGTGCAGGTTATGGAGCGGAACTGGAGTTGAATAGCTGCAGAGGTGAGTGATGTGCAGGAATTGATGTTACTTCTTCAGTTTTGCTTCAAACAAAGGCTGCATTGTTCATGTCTGAGAAAAGCCAGCTGTGTCCAGTTCGAGGTTTTGCCCAGGGTGCTCTCACTCTTTTATGTCCTCCTACACAGGTCTTCTATTGCTCCCATGAGATATGCCCGTTGCAGCGGCAGGCAGGCAACCTTTCAATGATCTGCAGGGGAGATTGTCACTGTGTAGGCAGGTTAGGACGTTCTGCATCACCACACACTGCTGCCAGCGACTACAGATAGGTTTCTGCAACCACAATCTGCACCTTTATAATGTTGTGTCTCTTTCAGAGTAGAATGTGGCCTTTCAAAGATTACAGGGACAGTGATTCAGCTGTAAAACATGCATCGTGCTGAAGTGTCCTTGTCATTGGATCCCGATCAGCTGTAGGGCTGCTGATCATTTCTAGGGGACCTCAAAATAGAATTCCATTGCATATATTATATATATTGTTATTTCTGTCATGTGAAATCTACTATCTTTAGAATTTAAATGATTTTTGGTAAAGACAGCTTAATTTGGCTTGAAAAACCTGTTTGTGATGTGCAGGCTATAACTCACTCAGCAAGTGTCTGAATGCCCTTTTTGCTCTCATCTCAATACAGTGCCATACATATATGAATGTGTCTTTGTGTGGAAATACTGTCTGTAGCCTCTAGCATCTACGTTTGGCAGATCCCAAGCATTCTAGTTCCCATGCCTTTTTGTAGCTGTCACACCAAACTCAGGCTTCCGAGACTTGGCTACAATATATTTATTGCTGCCCATACAAGGAAACATCCAGGAGTTTTCTCATAGGGGTGATCTCACTGTGAATAGACCTGCCTTTGTCTCAAATACTTCTACAGACATAATGTGGCTTTGTTTTCCTCTCGCAGATACCACTCACAGAAAGAGAGTATAGTGTTTTATGTATAATTGGTCTGAGAGGGCAGCTATGGAGTCCTGATCTTGGATTGCTCAATGAAATTATGCTAGGTCAAGAAAAATGAGGCTGATTTAAGAATAGGTGGAGAGGTGTGTGGGTTTATAAGACTCTCCTGGGACATAATACTGTGCCTCTGTGGGGTTATGGTCTGTCCTGCGGAAGTATCTCGACTGGCGTAATGAAGCACACAGAGCACCTGGTGCTCTACCAAAATTGGTCAATTTACCCCCAAACACTGATTGTCCAAACTACATGTCCCAGATGAAGGGCACTCTCCCCTGTTTACTTCCCTGACGACAAGCCTGGCAGCCTTAAAAAGCCAGAGGGGGACCTGGAGGGACGCTTTTGATCTTTTCGAACCAAAAGCAAAATGGTTTTGTGGACCAGCGAATGAAGGGCCGTGATGGTGGTCGGGGACTGGGTGCGAGTGGGCGGGTTGTGTCTCTTGTCTTCCTTTATTTGTGTCACAGTGTTTTTGATTGATTACACTCCCATCGTTTCCTTTATCTTCCTGTCAAACCACCGGCTTTTTGTCAGGGGGAACGTTGCGGAGCACCCCCCTCCCCACTCCCTTCCCCTACCAGCCCACTCCGCTTTCTCCAGATGGCATCTGCTGCCCACACATCTGCATTGTGTGCCAATCATGCACACCGACTCCAAATCCTTTGTTTGAGCAGACACACACACACACAAACTAACTCAAACAAGCTCACACAAACTTGTGTTATAGAGCGATTGGCTGATATTTGGGACTTCCTATCGCCTTTGGAAATAAAATGGATATCATTCAGTTACGTCCCACTCTAACATAGTGGACGTTCCAAATGATGTCACTCTCTCTCACTTTCTAACCTAATTAGAAAGAAGTTGTTGGGAAAACACTGAAATATCACATGATCACATACACTATATGTTATCCAGCAACAAGAAACCAATCTGCAGCACTTCCTGTCTTAAACTTCCTGTCTAAGCCGGATGTTTGGCGTTTGTTGACTTTTGTTGCTTTTGATTATCTTGTGCCTGCATTTTAGCAAATATTTGACCAATTTTATAAAATAATGCATAGCGCTGAGGACTGTTCGGGAAGCCGGGGGGAAAAAGAGAGGTTTTCTCCCACAGCAACCTTACAAACATCAGCTGCTATCAGCGGCATTTGCACTCAGAACCAGTGTAGCTCAGTAGCAGTGCATTTCAGGGAGGCAAAGTGTCCATGTTAGAACCCCAAGAAGAGGAGGTGACATTAATACCCTCCTTCTCCAAAGGGACAGTTTTTATACCTTTAACTTATTGTAAGTGAGTTTCTGTAAATGTAGACGTATTGTGGGTATAACTTCCTGTTGATTGTGTTATAGTCTCGACACTAACATACATGTGTTGATGTATGTTAATAGGAAAAAATGATGAATATGTGTTTTTTTAAATATGTGTTTTAATGCTTTAAAGCATGTGCACTACTTGATGTAACTTATAACTATTTGGGATTTAGATTTATATATTTGGTGTATTATTGTATCTGCACATTTTTGGGATAGATGTAATTGTGTACTTAGAGAATTTTAATTGTCTTGAGATGTTTATTACCCTAGTGGAAGGTTAACCACAGCTGTCATCATAGAGCCTATCAACCTATTGATATAGTGTGGTAACCACGTTTGAACATTTTGACCTGACAGAGATCCGACTGGTATCAAAATGTGGTCTACTTAAAGGAGTTAGTGGGCTGGAGTCAGTGTTCAGGCGTTACTCTTTTCATTCATGCTGATGTCCAATTGCACCTACTGATCTCGGAAATGTTCAGTCTTTCACATCTCTTCAGGAAGTACACCACACATTTATTGTCAACAAAGCAAAAACCTCCCTCCACCTTCTCATCTTCTCCGACCTCCCTTCATACAGTTTGGGCCATTGTTTCAGCTAAAGCCCCTAAAGTCCCTCCTGCTGTCCTGTGGCCCCCAGGCTACGGGCACTGCCCACCGCCCTCGGATCCTCGGCTTCACGTGGTGCTCCTTCGGCCCGCAGTCAGAAAGACAGTCCCCGGAGGTCAGAGCGAGTGGGAGTTGGAGGCGACCAGAGCAGAAAGGGAAATCAAAGAAGCAGCAGGAGAGCAGCTCTGAACCGGAATGTCAGAGATGAGATAAAATCCACTGGACTGGAAATATTGCTCACACAAACACACTCAAACACGGATGCACACAAGCTATATACTTGTTTTGTGTACTATAACATGAAGGGACATGTTTTCATCTTTGCCTGTAATCATTCAAACCTCCTGAGGATATTTTGAAGTCACATAAATCTCCCTTTAATTCTTCCAACTCAAGTACATTATTATACCGTGAATTGTTGATGATTTATTTCAAACTTAGAAATGTGTCATCAGTGTTACCACATTATCTCCATAACTCTCTATTAACTGAGTGCCTTTCTGTATTCTTTGTAGAAGTCTCCTCTTCAATGCATACATACCGTATATCTATTTTCAGCATTTCTTTTAGCCCATCCACTACTCTTCTTCTCCTCAGGACAGCGTTTGGAAATGTTTGCGAAACATTATGTTTGATTCGCATCTCGTCTTTGTTTATCTACCAAACTGCTGCTTGGCCAGTTGCTTTCCTTTACCTTTCTTATATTTGCATTTAAATGTAAGGCATTTGTTGGACGCCGTCATCCAGAGCAATTTACAAACCTGCCCAGTGTTCGGTATTAGTGAAACACCATCAGTTTGACTGAAGGGAGACATTTGGTGGCAATCAGATGTACTGCTCTCTATGAATTCCTGTTTGGACTTGAAGAGATAAAAAAAATATGTCTAAATTTTTCTTTTGCAGCAGTCTGAAGTCTCTTCCTGTGACATTTCTGAGCAAACTGATGTAGGCATGGCTGCTGGTGGACCTCAATTGACCGCTCGCTAAGCCCTCCACCTTCGTTACTGTTGCTACACCTGCTAAGCTTAACTCTGGCATATGTACCATATATACCACTCAAAATCTGCCGTAACTTTGAAACAATTTTGTCAGCTGAAATGACAACTGTCACTAGCAGATTTTGTCATCTGTAAGCTCACGCTAAAACTCTGTGAGTTGGTTGCCTGACTTATTAATGTTTTAATCTGATTTGTTTTTAAATGAAAAGATGTGTACTTGATGGTTCCACACATGTTAATGCTAAAAGAATTCAGCATTGTTCTGGTTAGCCCTGTTTGCCCTAGCGTTATAGCTCAGAGATAGTACTGGTTTTGATGCTTACAATAGAAGACAAGCAATAAAGTAGTTAGATTCATTCTTTAATATTTGTATTTTAAAACAGTATGCTTTACTTTTAAAGGAGAAAAGGAGAATGAGGAGTAGGCTAACCGATGAGTTTGGCAAATGCATGCTGGATTTGCTTGAGTGTGAACTTCCCCAAACCAAATTAAAGCAGCCCAGCGCCTCTGTCTTAACTTTAAACTCCTTGGCTCCCACACAGTGGATGTTCCAGTCCCAAACAGGTATGTCTCTAACGTAACCTGTAACCCTGCATAATATTGTTGGCTAATGAAATGTTGCTGATTAATGCTAATGTTTGCATCTTAAGTCAACTCACAGTCACAGTTGCTTTTGTGTTTTTGGCTTTGAAAAAGTGAAAAGATAAGACACCACCCTTCAAATTCTTTACTGAGTATCGCTGTTGTCAGAGCCCTGTGCACACCACTTTAACATATAGAGAAATTCGCTAGCAAGGAACACACCCTCCATATGATACGTTTAAAGATTTATTGAACAGAGGTACATGTCAAATGTTTGAATATGATGATGGTTTGGGGAAGCTTCGTGGGGACGTCCGCCGTGGCACTCGGGTACAACGAACCCCCTTCAGGACCCTACCGTAGGGTATTTATACGGAAATGGCGTAGTGACGTGGTTGACGTAATGGGGGTGTGTTCCTGCTCCCGAAATTCCGCTAAATAGCAACAAATCATTAAGTATTTGATAATTGAAGCCCACATTATTTTGCAGACATAACTGATTATGTGGGGCTGTGGCTGGTTGGGCTTCTGTTGCATGAAGAGTTCAACATTTGTAATTGCTGTGTGATGTTGGGAACAACCAATCAAGAGCACAGAACAATTCTAGCACTAAGTTTACATAACAAACTAAATAAGACAAATAAAAACAAAATACATATGACAGGATCAGAAAGAATTAAAGGAAAACAGAACACTAAGGTTACCAATTGTCCTCATACCACTCCCGGTAAACTGCTATTCAATTTGGAATTTCTGTATATGAAATCAAATAAAACTATTCTTGGATCACGTACAAAATTCATCTCCAGTGTTATTCTTGAACTGTAATAAATATAAATGCAAATTATTGCCACTTTGCTTTTCTGGAATTGTATTTACAGTGAGCACTTCAGGACCAAAGGAGAAATCCTCTTGAAGGACAGAATTGGGTCATGTGTGACATCTTGTCTTCATATTAGTGCTGTCACCTGGTGTGAACAGCCTCCAAACCAGATGGCAAGCAGAACAATCATTTAGGCTGAGCTGCCCTTGTCAGGCAAGATCTTGTAGCCTGACCATGGTTATACACATGCTGGCTTGAAGTCCATACCTGCAGCTACTGTTGATTAGACTAACCCTGTTTATGACATGTATAATCCCAAGCCAAGCCATTCCATTTTTCAAACTTATTTTAGGAGAAACCTGAGTTGTAGACGTTATAAAAGGTTTATTTAGAGTTACAATATGAACAGTAAAATAAAATATATATTTTGTCATACAGAGCCTTGATATATGGTCTGGTTTATTAATTCATACAAGTAATTTTTGGGATGTGTATTTATAGAGTCATGGGGCTTAATGTTTAGTTATTTGCTAGCCTGGTTCAGGGGTCAGATCTGCAGCAAGCATATACATACAAGTGTGTCATCTCCCCACAATGGCATTTTTCTCTTTCTATCTTAGGGAGTATCATCGTAGTCCTGAATACACTCCAAAGAATTGCTAGAGCACTCTCCAGTGACGTTTATCTCAGTGGGAGAAATCAAGCCAGCCATAAATCAACAATTTCTTGATCCAGAATGAGGTCTGGGCCTCTGCTTATGCCCTTCGTTCAGTCCTGGCGCGTCCTTGGGTAGATTGTACCTAGGTATGAGACGTGTTCATATCACAATGCAATTGTCCCCAGGAGTCCCAAATTACTGAGCACTTTAGGTGTTACTGCTTGGAACAGGAGAGCAATTAGAGTATAATGTACCACAAAAACTCGATTGAGCAGGATTGTCATATGACCTGAAACTGACAATGAATTTAATTATTCATGTTTCAATTTCTGTGACTCATCTCCAAACTTTTTTATGACTGTTTTTTTTCAGGGCCACCTACTATCTCCAGTACACAGACTCAACAAGCTTTACATGGAGAAAAAGGACAAATCAAATGTTTCATTCGAAGTACACCTCCCCCGGACCGCATTGTAAGTACATTTGGACTACTTTAAAATCTCATTTTTGTCTCAACTTTTCTTTTAACTCAATTTTGATTTTCTTGCAAGGGCACATCTAAAACTCTAATTATAAATAAGTATTTTATGGATTTATGGCAAATTAACAATGGTAATTATATAGTATAATGACCACTCTTTTCATATCTGTGTCTGAAATAAAATGCCTGACTGAACTATTGATCTGTTAACTACAAATGGACCAAGAAGGTTATAGCATTAGCTCCATCGTTTGTTTTCATATGAAACGGTGGGCATGAAACTATAGTTTGAACCCTCAATTTCTCATTTAATGCACACGCTGTTAGCACTGATCCCATTAAGATTTATGGACCTTATATATAATAGCCTACTCTCTCAGCTCACTTTCCGCTTATTATTAATTTGTGCGTGTATGTGTGTGCGTGTCTGCATATGCGAGTTGTTAATTGGCATACTTTGTCATCTAATGTGTGTTTTTATTATATTGATGTCCAACATTAACTAGCAACATAATTAATATCAGGTTTATTTGAGAGTGGTGCCTGCGGAGGCCAGGCTGCTGGGTCTTAAATGTTTATCCTTGATTCCAAACTATTTATTGAAGTATCAGTCCAGCTTTTCTTCCTTTTACTTTCGGTCTACAGAAATTACAAATTAGTTATGTAAGATGTGGAGTCAATTTTGTTTATATAGCTAGAGATCACAAATTTGGCACGGCATTTTTTTTTTACATACAACCTCCTCTATTCTTACACCTAAAGCTCCACAAAAGATGATAACAATAAGGGCAAAGAAAGCTCTTCATGTTTGTCATTTTGTATCCAAGAAGTCAATTAACAGCTTTTCGTTTGGGGCTAAAAATAAAGTGAAAACACTTGATCCACAACACTACATGTTACAGCTCTATTTAGCCACCTGTCCGTTATTGCAAGCTTGAAGTAGAATGTGTTGTTTATCATCTGACTACCAATTTGTCTTTCTTGCTCTTTATCGAGTTTAATGAATTTCCTCATTTCTTAGTTAAAAGTCAGCAAAAAATAAATAATGTAATTCTCAACATAGTCTCCCAAAACAAATGTTCAGTCTGAACAAAGATGCATTCAAGAAAAGCAGCCACTAAATGGCATGTGTTTCATTTTCATAGCACTGCACAAATAAATCCAGTATTTGCAATTGTCAGCAAGTGTCAATGTCCCTTTGTTTGTTATTATTTCAAAACACTTCAAGATATCCTGTTTGAGTTGACACCAAATGTTAACTGATTTAAAATCAATTTGAATGTATACATTACACTACAGACTGGGTTTGCAAGAACTGGCCTAAATTGAAAAAAATGCTTTACATTACTTACATCCACAAACAAACATACAGTATACAGTACAGCGGGGGGAGTTAGACAGCTGGTAGTTATTCGATGTAATACAGTGCTTTGCTAAGAACCCAGAGACAAATCCCAAATACCACCACACATATTTCTGTAATACATACAAAATGTGTAAACGGTCAAAGGATTAAATTATTTTGAAAAGCACATGCTAAGTAAAAACATTTCCTTCAAATAATTTTGTGTTAAAAATAGATTAAGAAATAATAAATTAATTGAAATACATTTTAAATTTGTTTTTGGCTATTAAAGCTGCCTGGACCAAAATGGTTAACCTACTGGCAGAACATTGTCATCAATAGATCCACATTGCCAGCATGTCTAAATACGTGCAAAGCTTTTTATTAAATGTTTTTACATGGCCATACATATACTGCCCTCTTTCATCACATCACACCTGTGCTTATTCATTTGCATGTGTGACCTTGTGCACATACTTCTGTAACATGTTAAAATAACAATACAGGGTCACACACATTAAAACACTGTTCTACAGTGCTACTAGTGGTCACAATTTCACACAATTAGTACAAGTACCACCTCTGTCTTTTCTCAGGCCTGGTCATGGAAGGAAACTGTGTTGGAGTCTGGAACATCTGGCCGCTACACCGTGGAGACCGTCACTACAGAAGAGGGAGTGATCTCCACACTGACCATGAGTAACATAGTCCCGGCCGACTTCCAGACCATCTACAACTGCACTGCATGGAACAGCTTTGGCTCTGACACCGAGATCATACGCCTTAAGGAACAAGGTGGGAGCCAAGGTTCGACAAGTTCCATCTTCCTCTTCTTAAAATCACATGACTGTGGTTTTCTAGATAGTGACAGATGGTAGATAGTGACCAAGCTGTAGTGTTTTGTGTGCATCACTGTGGTTGTGCCTGACTAGCGTCAATGAGCCTGTGACTGTACATTTTAGCATGTGTGATTGGGTTAGTGTGTTTGTGTGTGAATGTATTTTCATGTATTTGGTAAGTATGCATGAGAAAGGATTTCATAGAAAATTGGTCATTTGTGAATAATGTTGATGAAATATAACCAAAAAAAACTACAAATCTGTATTAGATGTATTACATTTGAGTTGTGTGTCATCAATGGACAAATTGGTTCTAGTATATTATATGGTACATTTTTATTTGATACAGAAGGTCTGCATATATAAACACCATTTGATTTTTTTTTTTAATTCTATCAGAAATAAATTGTTCAAAATTGACATTTTGCCAATTTGGAACTGCTAGATGGTAATACAGAGTCACAGTGCATGGCCTAAATTCTGAAACGTTTGATGTACAGGAAATTCCTGACAATTTACTGGGTTAACATAAAGTTCAACCAGTTGGTAATTTGAAGTGGTGACTCTTAGCATACACTGCACCCTGAATATAAAATACACTGTGCTTCCTGCTTTCTTTATGGTAATAAAAAAAAAATTAAACATTTATTTAGCTTCAGAAATTAATACTTTTTATCTGTTGACCTTTTCCCCTCTACCGTAGAGGAAGCTGCGTCTTCTATCCACTTATTGTAAATGATAAATTATAAGCTGCTTATGTGAAAGTGACATTGATCAATGAAGACATTAAATAGGCTTTAATGATGTAGGGAGAGCACTTGGTTGTTTTGCATTTGTTTAAAATGCAAGAAGGTCATAAAAGTGGGCTGGTAACCCAGGTCATTAAAGTGTGCTTTAATGAGGACGTTTAATGTTGGAGCATATAGCATATAGATGCAGGTTTTTTCTCTTCTAAGTCGCACTATAACATCCTCATAGAAACACACAAACATGATGCTTAAACTAATTCACACACTCATGCACTTTACTCACTAAAAATAAAAGCCTTTAGTTAAATGCATATATGAGCCTAAATTAAATTAGTAAATTAAAAGTTATTAGACCATAGGATGATGAGACAGTATTAGTAGGAAAGTGTTTACC
Organism: Nannoperca obscura; assembly: GCA_036024295.1. NCBI lineage: Eukaryota > Metazoa > Chordata > Actinopteri > Centrarchiformes > Percichthyidae > Nannoperca > Nannoperca obscura. The sequence continues at coordinate 41,492 of JAVQJL010084929.1, forward strand.
CACGCTGATAACAAAAGGTTTGGTAATGAGTTTTCATTTGAATTTGCTGTAATGTGGATTTATAGTAAAGAATATTTTTTTCTGTTGCATTGTGGCTGTTTATTTATATTGCATGGCCTTGGGCCTGAGGGATAATGTGAAAGTCACTTTAAGGGATAAAATATACAAGATCTTGCCTTTGTTCGTGTTTGTTGTGGAGATAGAAAAGAAGGGGAGATGAGGATAACTGGTGCATGTGTGTGCCTGAAAGAGAAATGTGGCCTCTGCATTATGACTGTGTGCTGTTTTGTACTCTCATGTACCTGATATTGAATTTAATGTACATTTGAGATGTCTGTGGTGTGTAATTGTAGAAGGACACTTCTCTTTGTTGCTCTTTGCAGAATCTCTCCCAGTGGCGGTGATCATCGGCATTGCTGTCGGAGCTTTTGTGGCCCTCATTGTCCTCATGGGCACCATCGGAGCGTTCTGTTGCACCCGCTCCCAGAGAAGTACGTCTCCTTTACCCTTTCACATCCACTGAAGTATGCATGCCAAAGTACTGTATCACCCCTCACAAGAAAAATGTCCATCTATTCATATTTAGATATTGTTTTCGTTTAAACAAATGGAAAGGTGGGGGGGGGGGGGTGTATTAATTTTGGATGTCTCAAAATTTGACTTGAGGAAATTTCTGAAGATAAGTTGCTAGAACTGAAATCACTTGTTTGAGATGGACATCTTTTTGTGGTGCAGATATAGCCAGATTGTAATAAGGGCTCATTTCACGCAATCCCAGTCTGGCTGCATTCACTTTTGAGTCAATTTACATCCTGCGCTATGTTCACTGCCACCCACCCATGTACCAAGTGACTCACGTTAGAGACAGTCAGCCACTGTCTCTACCCAAGAACCAATTTGTGCTACTGGTCCCTTCAGCATGTCTATTGTCTGTATACTACAGAGGAAGCGCACCTGGTTATGCCCTCACTGCCCGTCTCCATCTGTGCTCACCAGAGAGAACTTGCAAGCAAAATTAAGACAGAAAGTAAGACTTTGTTATATGACAGTATCATCAGCATTGTCCCAAACAGAATGAGCCACCATGGAAGGTTGTGTGAGATTGCTTATGTTTGCAGAATAAAAGATAATCTTGTGTTGGCAGGAAACAAATTATTAATAATGCTTTGTATTGTTTTTGGGAAATGGGGGAGCTCTCACAAATCAAATCCAAGGATTTCTGCTAAATTCTGTAATGCTGCAAACTGTTCTAGGGGAAATTATAATGTCAACAAATACAGAATGGTGGTTATCCAGCTTATTGAGATATATGTGTCATCTGTTTCTGCCAGATCTGAAAGGTGTCGTGTCGGCGAAAAATGACATCCGTGTGGAGATTGTTCACAAAGACCACAATGCAGCACGAGAAAACGAAGAACACACCTCCATGAAACAACTGATGGTGAGTGTGAGTGTCGCAACTTTCCACTTCTTGTTTTTGTTTTTAGAATTTTCTTCTTTTTTCTATACTGCATATATGTTTTTCTCTTTATTAAACTGACAGTAAAATAATGAATTATTAACTACTGGTATGCTATTTCCTGTGGAATACATTATTTTCTGAAAAATGGAAGAACAGAAAGGAATGTAGATTGTACATATACTGTAGTCAAGGCCTAGGAGTTATATTTATATCTATATAATACCTCTAGTCAATACATTGTTATATGGAGATGCTGATACATACTGGGTAATCCTACAGTGGGAGTGCTTCTGTATCTACATGCCTTCTAGACACACAAAAAACTGTTTCCTCTTTGGAACTGTACCAGTGTTTTGTTTTTCATGAATCTTGCTCCAGGGCTGGGCTATTTGCAGTGTGAGGTTTTGGATTACATTCTCATTCAAAAACACTTAATACAGTTGGTACTTGATGTTAGTGCAGGAAAATGAGCTTAGCTACCTTACAAATCGGCATTTTGTAAAGATACATAGAAGATATTCACAGATACATTATTAATGCTCCCTGCCAGCCCTGAGTGAAGGTGAAACATGTCTGACTGATATTAAAAAAAGAACAAGCGATAGAAGTGAAATCCTTCCGTTTAAAAATTTCATTTTTTTTTTCTGTGTGGAAGAGTTTCAGAAACCACACAGACTCTTAGTATGCTTTGCTTGATTTCTGCGCAGGTTGAACGAGGAGAGTTCCAGCAGGAATCTGTTCTGAAGCAGTTGGAGGTATTACAGGAGGAAGAGAAGGAGTACCAGCACATTAAGGTACGACTTAAATGAAGGCTTGGACGTGCGAGAAAGAGAGTAAAAAGCAGCGTGAGAGAGAGAGAATGCCTTTGGGCCAGAGGGTGGTCTTCAACTCTGGGACCAAAATAGGTGCTGAAAAGCATTAATCCCTCTCCTGCTACACATGCTTTTTCAAGGATAAGTCCATAGGCAAAATTCAGATTTTTATTAATTAGTCTCTCATCAAAGGTGGTTGAAGAAATCAGAGGCCGGTTGGCCCTTAAGCTGCAATTTAAGTTACTTAAGGTGTTACTTATACTGTGTAGAAGGGATTGAACAGTTTTAAAGAAAATACAGGACTGGGAGAAGTGCTTGAGTTAAGTATGCCGATTTGCTCTCTTTTTCAACATGTTCTTTAAAGCAACATTCTGTTCCCACAAATGTGTTATCTCTCGTCTCAAAACCATGGGGACCTGCAAATACACTTCTAAACTCCATCAGTCTATTTAGCACAGCCTGTAAATCTCGTCCAGAAAACAGATGACCCGTGCATTTGTCTCCTTGTCCAAGCGAACAAATGTGGCCGTCGGCTCCCTGGAGTGTGCTTCTGTTGTGTTTGCCTGCTTACCTGCTCCCTCTGGAGATGCATTTTTTGATCCTAGCTAATGACAGCATGCATGAGGCGAGAGCAGAGGGGGGACTGAACAAGAGATAAAGGCCAGACACAAACAATCTCCCTGTCTGCTGTCTGATAATGACAAGCATAACGAGGATCCTCTCAGGTTGTCTCTCATTTTCCCATTATGAGCATTCTTCTTTTGGGATTTGCCACCATGCTCACTATGCTTGACATTCACATCCATTCACACGAGGACATGAAAAAAACACACACACACACACACACACTCATGCCCTAACTGGACCCTTAGCAACAGCACTGTGCCTGCAGCCTAGCAGACAAACAAGTGGCACAGCTGTAGCCTCAGAAGACATTTCAGTGCATACATGAAATCTCAGACACTACAATCCGTTTACGTCCAATTTAAGCTGGTATGTGAGTGAACTTTGCAGCGGCATGTTGGATGCCAAACTATGAATCATCAAGGCCTGCTTAATTAGCAAGAAACATGATTTTAGGGTTAGCATGGGAGCTGACTAAATCCTAAGATTAAGCGTTGTTTTTCATTTTTCTTGTGATGTACACAGCAGCCTATTTTCTTATTTATTCAGACATTTGAATGGTAATTACTGCCAGAATGACCTTGGCTCCCGGTGGGAAGAATGCATGTAAATGTGCATAAACATGGGGATGGTTTTCTTTTTCCCCTCTTTTTCCTATTTCAATTTGCTATTATGTATATTTATGCCTAGAAAAAACATATAATAATAATAATAATAATAATGATAAATTATTATTTATCTAATATAAAAATATTTCTTTCCTGTGTTTCCAATAGGACCCTACAAATGGCTACTATAGTGTTAATACCTTTAAGGAGCACCACACGCCTACCATGGCTGGAAATCAGTCCACTGAGGTGAGGAACCCCACCAACACAGGGACCTTGGGCAAACAGCGAGTTCCGACGGGCATGTCCTTCACCAACATCTACTCCACTCTGGGAGCAGGTCCCAACCGTCTGTATGACTACAGCCAACGCTTCGTGCTGGGCATGGGCAGCAGCTCCATCGAGCTGTGCGAGCGGGAGTTCCAGCGCGGCTCCCTCAGCGACTCCAGCTCTTTTATCGACACGCAGTGTGACAGCAGCGTCAGCAGCTACAGTAAGCCGGATGGCTACGTGCAGTTTGACAAAGACAGCAAGGCATCAGCCTCCTCCTCCTCCCACTATTCCCAGTCCTCCTCGCAGAACTCAGACCTCACCCGGCCGCTCCAGAAGCGCATGCAGACCCACGTCTGACCACCAGGGAGGGAGGGTGTTTGAACGGGGTGTAACAAGCAGCCAGGATTGTAAAACTGTCACAGGATCAGCCCCCAGGAGCCCTTAATGTAACAATTTTACTGTTTCCTCTGGACGCCTGGAGATGCAGGGGGTGGTTGACTTTAACACACTGTGTGACTTGTTCAGACTTCTCAATGTCCCAAAAAGTGGATCAAGAAGCCTTATTTTACCCTCATGCCCTTCAGCCACCTCCGTTTTTAACCCATAATCAGAATTGTGCCACACAGAGGTTATTTGCCAACACAAGTTGGTTTCTACTGTGGGACTGTAAGCAGAGGGCAGGAATACTACAAAGGCTTTGTGTGACAATCAGCTCCCCTGTCAAAGACCATTTTATTTCTTTTGAAGATTGTCATTCATAAAATCTCAAAACGAACGTCATGATGAGTGCGAGCCAATGTCCTGCTGCTCTCATGTAGTTTGAAGCACAAAAATAAATGTGCATGTGGATTTTAGTTCAAGTGATAACTCTTCCCTCCCCTCACCTTCCGTGTATGTTAAGCTTACTTGTTGAAACTGGTCTCCTGTGTAGGTGGAAGAAAACTTTCTCCATGTGCCCACAGACATCTCAAACATTTAAAAGAACGGCTGTTTTTCTCTCCTCAGCAGTATCTGGGCCACAAAGCTGGGCCGATAAAGAGGGGCTGAGATCTCATTTTAAATCCCTGAGTCATTATTTTACTGTGACACTCTGTGATAAAGAATATCAGTGTACATATGTGACTGTAATTTCTTTTCTAGCATCTAATTTCAAACTGATTTTCCTCATGGAGGACTCTAAATGAGACATGAGCGCCACTTCTTGTCCATATCTACTTTGCCTTGAGGGTCTGTTTGAAATGTGTCAATACAAACTTTGACTAAGCAAGATAGATGTACAATATCAGCTCTTCTGTTGATGGGGAGCTGGATCCTCCATGGTGTTACCACACCAAATCCAGCTGCAAGGCATGCAGCAGGAAAGCCCACAAACTGCAACATGTGTTGTACTTGTGAGTTTCTCCTGCTAACGCCCCAGATCATCAGCCATATACTTGAGGGTATCTGTTCAACAAAATGTAAACATTATATTTTAGCTGAGCTTCTTACTGTGTGGTTATCCCACTGCTATTGTCAATATCATTGTTGACACTGGAGCTTAGTGCATTCTTACTGCACACCTACCTGTAATCACCTTGGTCATCAAAGGACATGAAAAGCAAATTTAGAAAATGTATTGTTTTTTTGCTGTCTGCTGTTCATTTTTGGCTACTGTGGAGCTGATGTTGGCACACTGACTCTTTTCAAGTGCATCGTTTTATTTTGTTCTGTGACATATATGACACTGGATTTATTATTTAATCACTGACACTGTACTGGTTTTAGTTGAGAGTAGAGACAGAGAGTAGTGATTTAACTTGCTGCAACACAAACACTGATAGTGTACGTAAAGATTTCAAAGTGAGTCTGTTGTCAAGAGTGTTGTTGTCAGGCCTTGTACATGTTTTGTGGCAGAACACAAAGTAATGACTGGGAAGTTCTGCCGCACCAAACACTGGGATTCCTAATGCAGGTTTGCGCATAGTACAGATACTGTTAAGCAATTGGGCAACATTTTGAATCTTTATTTTAACCTGGATACTACCACAAATTACACTATGTTAAATTTGGACCTCTAAATAAGATGTAAACAACCCAACAAAGTCATCAAAACATATTGTTGTCTCCTTAAAGCAGGGTTTGATTGATAAGTCAGTCCTTTACAGTAAACCATCTAAAATCGTATATGTCTGTTGGCTTTCAAGGTCTGTTCCAGCCATACTTTATAGAATCATCTTGTTTGTTATTTGATCAGTTCTGTGATGGGTTAAAGGGGGTTCCTGGAAAAATAACAGTGGATTGCTGTAAAACAGCACTGGAAACAGTGGCACACAATATCAATGTCACTTCTGTTGAGTCAAAAACATGACAGACCATTTACTAGGTTACAATATATCTTATCTAATTAGGTAGTGTTTTAGTATCTTCCACAGTGCAGCAGTCAGTTGTGATGAAGTGAGCTTGAAACTGTGAAGTCTGCCTCTCAACCCATGAAAAACCAAGTACAATATTTCCAACAAAAGCAAGTTGTTGTTGTAAGCACTTTACATATGATTACATTCAAGCATTTGAATGGGGTTTTCCACTTGAGTGGCAGTCATTCGGACTCTAATTTTACAAATGGATTGGCGCCCATTGTACAGCTTAAGACAAAAAGCTCTGTTTCAATGCTGATAATCCAGCTTGGTACTTAGCAGACTGTATATAAATCTCTAATGCTGTCTTTCTCTGTATATAATTTTTCCTGGCTTTTCTTTCTTTCTCAGTTGGATTCACTATATTAGAGCTCAACAAATCCATGTGGCATCAAAACTGTACGACAGACAATAATTTTCTCTTTGTTTCCGTTCCAGAAATTTCATCAACCTTACTTGTTTCTCTCAAATTATATGAAAGGCTTGTGTGAACAGTTTCTCTTCCCCCAGATCTCACAGGAAAAACTCACACTCTGTACACTGAGCACACAGGAGGCTATAGGATGAGAAGCTGAGCTTAGCTGGGACAGCTCTGAAGTGACATGCAGTAAGAGGTTATTATACTTTCAGCCCTTCTGAGAGATGCCCAGATGCCCAGCAATATATTGCATTTGACACCATGATGACTGTCAAGTATGCCTGTGTTATTTTCTTTTTCTTTATCTCAACATTTATGAGTACAGGATGATATTCTTACCAGGATATGGGCAGCAGTCAATTACAGTGTGATCTAGTTGGCATGGGACAAGATTCAGTTTTCATTTATATTATTATTTGCATATGTCCCCCATTCAAATCACAATGCAGACCTTCAGCATGTCCCTTCCTAAAAATGAAACAAATTTGCTTTCCTGTCCAAGGGGTCCAGTTTAACTTATCTGATGCAGCTCTCGCACTGATCCAAACATAATGCATTTTCCCAGTCCAGAGAATCTGCACACTGCACAGCAAACAGATAAATATTTGATTGGCCAGCCTTCTGTCCCATCCCCCCATGGCAGCAGCTACAGTGGGCATGAGAGTACCACAGGATGTGAGTGCCATGTCAGTCTTTGGGAATCAAAGCCCATGTGGGGCACAAAGTCTGCCCTGCTCACCTGCGTTCGCCTCTCCGGCTGGTGCTGGCGGCGCCTGTTTGCCTGGCTACAAGCACCGCACAGATGCCAGGGCATAACAGATGAATAAACACAAAGACCCAGAACAATTACAAGAGGTTGTGGCCCTTTCACTAATAAAACAAAGCAACCCTTTCATAGCAGAGGATGCAGGGTAGTCTGTTATTCAGAGATTCTACTAACTAGCTTGCAGCACACTGGACATTTCTAAGGTTAGAGACAGAGGTTATGGGCAGTGTGAAGTGAAGACTGCTTAATAGGCATTTGTAATGGCTTCTCTTCCCACTGGCTATATTATATTTGTTTACAGCACAAAACTTTTTACCTAGTCTGAATAAACTGGAAAAGAAAATTGATAAAGAATTGTTGAACATTAGTACTGCCAATATCTCACCTATGCCTGCAAAGGGTGGTTTACATGAGGCTTTTTGAAGTCTCCCTCATCGTATGATAGGTGTTACTGTCCATGATGGAACACATTAGAGAAGGTGCCATTTACAACATTGATCATAATAACTCTTTCTTTACTGTGTAAATGCTTTCTATCACTATGTTTCTCTCTCACTGCATTTCTTTTCTACCAATCAATACCTTGTCAGTACTTCAACAACATAGAACTGTAAGGAAAAAGGCCTGGACTAAATAGTATTTGCAAATAACCCTCAGAGTTTGCTGTAGCCCGCAGTGTGGTTTGGTTTGCAGCATACAGTGTACGATTAGTCACAGAAAATTGAAAGAATCACAGATAAGCATTTGAAAGTCAAATGAGTACGCTTCTCTGTGATTGGCTGAATTGTTCTGTTCACCAAAAATGCAAACTAGTGTGCAAATACTAACTGACCCAGGTCTGAAAATATACTTATTAGTCATTTCAAGAGTTTGTATAAATAGTGAACCATAAGCATAATCGTAATGAAAAGACAACATGTAAATTCTACTGGGTAAACCACTATTTTCAGGCAGTGGCCCTCTGTATCTAAGAAAAAAAAAAGAAAAATGGTTGTATTTTAACTGTACTGGTCTGTGAATCTATGATGATTTTGCTCTGTATATTTGGAGAATAAAAATGATGTTTGAGTTTGTGTTTATTTTGCACTATTGTCTGTGAGTGAGAATGAATGAGCAGATTAGAGAATGAGATTCACACGGGATGCTTTCATTATTACATGGACATACCATTTAATCAGAATTCTAAGCCTTCACAATCAGTTTCATCAGTTGTCTCACTGAGAGGGAGAGACTACTTTTGAAGATAGGAAATGTTTTGTTAGTTATGCAAATAGCTCTGTTTTCAAGAGCATGGGACAGTTTCGGTTTTACTCTAGTATGCTGTACATTGTCTGTATTGACCAGCCTTCATCATAAACCCATTGTTAAACAATTAAAACTTAAACTAACATTCTCATTAACATTACAACTAAATATACAATGTTCAGGGAAAGACTATAAGATGTGAATTTCCCAGGTGAGACACTATACAACAGCTTAAGTGAAGGAAACGAGCAGAAAAACTGTGATTTCTAAAACTGCATCAAGTGTCATGACAACAATAATAAAGCAAAAACAGGCCAAGAACCACATGTACAAATGTAACCCTAATTAATCTAGTGTGTTCTTTTTGTTGAATTCAGCACTTGCTTGCTTGTAATTTCTCTGCCCCTTTAAACACACTACTGTATTGTTACGCTTATATAGAAATTTTGGCATTTCCATATACATTTAATTTCTGCTGCTTTTCACTTTTGCTGTGTCTTGTCCTCGAAGTGAGTGCTGGCCATTAAAATCAAAACTAGTCACACTATGCCTTGTGACTGACATGAGACCCATTTACTGTATATTGGCGACACTGACAAATGTTTATTTAAGGACATTTTTGTATAGGTGTTTCGGTAGCATGTCAATGTGGTCTAGATTTCAATTCAAACTAATTGTAGCTCCACACAGCTTTTTGTGATTTGCACGGATTACATCACAAAAGAAAGAAAATGAGGAAGAAATTGAGAGGATGCTAAATAAGGGGGTGTAAAATTAACTTGTAACAATACAATTCTATTTACAGCAACAGCCTACAAGAGAGGAGGTAGTCAAACAGTTACTTGCCTGATTAATTCTTCCCTACCTAATTCAGTGGGTCTTATTACTTAATTATGTTAAAACATTTGTTACAGTAAAATAATCATGGGTTGTCCAAAATGCCCAGATAGGATAGGACACAAAACGTAAATGTATCTTTGTGTAACATAGTGCCACTATGGGTTTTAAAACTTCATTGGTTGAAGGTTATTTGACATTTCATATTTGCAATGTGATGTGTTTAGAGAGTGATATTCATTCAGTTAGCCCATTACTTGTTACATCATTAATTGATATAACAGAAAGTGTTCTCATACTTATACTCATACATACATATAATTATGTCTTTCTAGTGCACATCGCCATATTTCTCTAAAAGTCTTCTCTCTTCGTATCCCACTAATGTGCAGATCTCAATATTTAGCTTTAAATTTTACCTTCAAAACTATCAAACTCAAAGAAAGCCCCAGTAATGTTTGAACTTTCGGATGTCATTAGTCACGTGATATTCTTCATTGAAACAGCACGCTTCACAGGAGTGTGAAAAAAGCTTCAGAGCTTTGATATCATCTGCCCATCTCTACAAGATAACTCCTCAGTTACGACAATTAGTGTGCCTTCTGTAGAGATACCGGGATCTGATGGACTGTTGAATCATGTTACATTAGATTAGATATTCACAGTTGCCCTTTTTTCAGGTTAGAGCAACAGAACCTTCAAAATGCTACTAGCACCAGCATGGCATACAACACCACTGGATATAACTGATGTAAGTAGAACATATTTATTATTTTTGTGACTAATAATCAACCTTCACACGTGTCTTTTGCATTTATAAGGACTATCCGTAGACTGACACATGAATAATGTCAATGTGCAGGTGTGCCTTCACCAATAATGTTTTCATAAAGTGTGCTGTCACTAATAAGTTTAATCAGCGCCATTGTGCGCTGTCACCAAGAGACTGTTTTCATATTTGTCAAGGTGCATAATCTTTTAATAAGGTGTGCCATCACTATTATGGTCCATCGCTGTGATGGATCATTGTGCTTCATCAGTTGTCACCAATAATGTTTTTATAGCGTTTTTTGACATTGTGCGCCTTCACCAAAAAGTTTCATTTCTCATTGTGCAATGTCACCAATAATGTTTTCATATGTGTCAAGGTGTGAGAGTTTGTCAAGTAGTCTATCATCTTGGTATTGATATTACCACTCCTCATCTCTGGCATAGCAGTCTGTTTTCCCTAGTAATCATTTCATTTAGGTGTCAACTGTGCAGCTACGTGCTTTCACTTATTTCATTCACTGTTGACATTACGGTCTTGTTCAGACTGCTAGCCCAAATCCTTTGTTTGGCATATCCATTTGGTATCCTGATTGAATTTAGAAAGTCATTCTTGACAGCAAAAAACAACAAAAACACACATGAAATGCAACTTTTGCAAATCAGATCTAAACCACATTTGGAGGTGGTTTGAAATGCGATTCCAATCGGATTTCTACAAATGCGTCTCAGTCTGGCCACTCAAATCAGATTTCAAAGTGTGTTTTGCATCAAATCCAAAGTAACAGAAGTGCATCAGAGCGGCTGTATACCAGCGTCCTTCGTTGTTGAATCTGTCTGGAGTTCTGCACCGCGACTTGAAATCTTATTTGCCTGCACTATGAACAAAGCCTTCATTATGTTACTGCTGATTGTGATGGGCAGGCCCGCTTTGGCCATCTTGCATTGAGCCACTGACCTTATCGTTGCACATTTGGCTACTGATCAGCTGCGTGTTTGTGCCTGGCTCAAGCATACTTTTACATTATTTGTTAAGACTGGACAGACTGCTGTTTATTTACTTCCCCTACTGATATTTTCCTAGGCAGTCAGCAGATCCATATCATTACATTTACACGCAGCCCCTTAATCCATTAATAGGACCATTGCAGTCTTACTCTAAATTAAATGAACTCACATAAACACCTTAACTTGTCTCGAGTACTGGCTCCAGTCTTACAGAACTGAAACTTAAAAGCGATTTGAATTCCCTCATGCATAGAGTCAATACAATGCAAGGGCAATTACTCTTTAGCTGGATTAATCCACTTGCAGCCTGCATGAAAATGTAGCATTCTTGAAGTGCCGCATCAGAAACAGTTCTATGCTTTGTAAAAGCTGTGTGGCGTGAAGAAAAAAAAAGTAAGCATTTCACTGCTACACATCAAACTAGCACCCAGAAAGACAAAGGACTTACTGGGCCTACATGAGGTTACCTCAAAGCAAGTGCTATAGCCAGTCTGGTCTTGATATTGAGGATCCATCTGCCAACAATATGATTTCCCTGGAAATGCTTCCTAGGCTGAATAAAAGAATGCTTGTGTTTTGCAAACATTATACAAATAGCACCATTTGTGATGGATTTGACTAATCATGGAGATCCAACTCATTACTAAACAGATCTAGGCCAGACATTTGCTTACAGTATCGCTTTAAACACTCTCCTTGGAACTAGTTATTGGAAGGCATCATTCATTCCTGCCTCTCCTGATAAAGTAGAAAGCTTGCAGAGCTCCCCGTGGCCCTCACCTTTTCCAAGAGATCCAGTATTGTTCCAAAATGACACATAAATGTCTCTGCATCCTTTCAAACGAGCAGTTACAGCAGATAATTGCATTTGGAATCCAATTTAGCAAAGGCACACATTTAGAGCAAACGGCAGACTAAGTGTTTGGTGCACCGACGCATTCTATTACAAAATTATCTACAGGCAGGTATTTACATGGTGTGAGAGAAAAAGTGGGAGGAGTGCTTGGGCTGAACAACACGTTTGAAGTGACTAAAATCCACCCAACAAAGCTAACATGTTGTTGAAGTCTGAACTTAAACTGTGTGTTAGTCAACATTTACATTCAGGCTACAATTGTCATTCTCTCTCACTGCTTTGACAGCCCAGTTGGACTGTAAAACTTTGTTTATAGTCTCCAAACTGTAACCCATATGGTCTAATAGCAAGCTGAAAAGTGAGTTGAGTGACATGTTGAAGCAAAACTCCACACTGCTGCATCTTTGATGCAATTGCCTATGAAATGCCTCCTTTATAGTCGTTTGTTTATTAAGGACAGCTGTTCAGCGGGAAACTCACTCAACCAGCATCTGTCTTTTAGAGAAACATGGAATCTTGTGAGGATCCCTACAGTAAAGACTATCAAATTTCCTGCACTAGCTGCACATCAGGTGGGAGAATTGTGTAAAGAGAACACTCTCAAAATGTGTTGTATGTATCCATATTTCAAGGTATTGCATTTTGAAAAAAATCTAGTTTCCACATCACACCTGGGCACGGCTTTGACTGGCGACTTGGTAAATCTTTCAGACCAGGCAGGTTTGTAGCGTTTGAGCCTGCATAGCCTCTGGACGCCTCCACTCAGTAGGGCTGCATTATTTAAATCAGAGGTGGTGGTTCTGTCTGTGAATCAGACATCCAGTCCTTTGAGCACTGCACTTGTGAAATGCCCTGCTAACAAAATGATGGATATTTGAAAACACTGCAAATCATGTTCTTTTCCAGACACATTTAATTATAATAAATACATAAATCAGGACAAGGGCGTTGTTTAATAAAATAGCTCCCTCAAATGACTCCACGTGGAAAAGATCCAAACATTTTTATCTTGCTGTGTGAATTTTAATCAACAAAATACATTCTCCTACATATTTTCACTAAGACAGCTTGCAGGTGTACACTGCAAACATAAACTCTAAAGTACTCCCCCATTGTAAACACACTTCCAGCCTTGGATTTGTCCTTTACCCTTACATTTATCCTATCCTTTCTTCCACAAAGTTTCCTTAACAGATGCTTACTCCACAGTAGAAGTATTATTAAAGAGCTGCTCCTGGCCAGTTCCTGTGGGTAAATAAAACAGAAAATCTCGTGGCCTTGTGAGGGCACTGAAAATCGACCAAGGTGGCACAATGTTTTTTCTTCAGGAATGTGGATTTAAAGTTGGTTAAGATAAATAAATCTTCCCTCCTGATTACAAGGGGGCTGCTGAGTCGATCCCAGGGAGCATCTTAAATGAATTATTGATCCTATGACCTTTCCCTGTGTTAAGGTTTGCTCTTGTTTGTTCCCGCGCTCTTGACTGGACTCACACTTTGGGCCATTTGGATTGATCAAATGTTAGCTTTCCATATTAGACTGTTAATTATTCTGTCTGTATTAGCACAGCATTATAACAGGTGAAGCAAGGGGCTGAGGGCATGTATCATTAAACACACCTCAGTACACACAGAATTGTGTGTGTCAGAACTCTTACTTCTTGATTTATGGTCGAATTGATTGAAAGGGCTTTTTTAGCAACATAATTGCACAGCGTCCTTGACATTTGAGCACAAACAAAAGTCAAACAAAGTCAACATACAATCTTTTTTTAAGTTCTTTGGGGGAAAAATGCGTGACCGATATTTGACTTAATTATATTCTCCATCATGTACGTGTGTTTGACAGGGCTTCTTGACAGAGAATCGTCTGGATCAGGTCCTATTGTGCTAATTTAGTGGAGAGAAATGTCAACTAGTTAATCTTCTGCCAGTAATGATGTGATAGATGTGTCTTTTTACAGAGACCTGCTTTAATTTAATCTCTGGCGTGTTGACATTTTGCAAATGTAGACAGGCTTGAAGTATATAAATTATCGGAGGACGGTATAAGAAAAGAGCCTTGGCCAATTGTAAAGCAAATTGAGCGCGTGCACCGAACAATCATCATTTTCCTAATTAAGGTTTGGTTTGCACTTCAGTGACGAGGGCTCTTTCTAATGGTTGGAGCTCTTAAATTGCTTTTCATTTGGAGTGCATTCAAAACAAATGGAACAGCCAGCAGGCGTGACATTTGGAGTGCAAGCCTCTCTTCTATTGCAAGTCCATTTGTTGGACTTGGAAGCATTCAAGAAAATGTTGAGCATGTATGAATATTAATAACACATGGACGGTGGACACAGAGAGTTTCTTAGAGAATAACATGAGCAGTTGTTTCAGCAGCTTGAGACTTGAAACCCAAGCTTATCTAGTTAATTCCTGTACATCATGATGAAACATTGTTTATCGCAGTTTGATGAGAGGCAGCGATGACCTTTTATTTCAGTTAATCCTCTGAAATAAAAACTTTCTTTCCCAAAGCTAGAATACAGAAAAACACCCGAAGACCTTGGTCTGTGATGTTATCAAGAGAGAGGGGCTGAAGGTGAAGCAGTGATAAAGAATAAAGGGATGAGTTTCTGTTTTGCTGTTGATCAGCTTGGGAGGGAACTTTTTGCACAAGTATTGACTTAACTCCCATACTCTATTACATGGATAAATTATTTTGGCGTAAGTTACTTTTCTTGAGCTAAAAAATTCTCTTGCTTCCACAAGTTTAAAAGTTGACACACGCTTCATAACAAACACAACACATTGAGTGGAAGATGCTCTGGCAGATGAAGGCCAATAAAACCATCAGTTAAAGTTTATTCAAAGACTCTTTTTTTTTGGCAGCTGACAAGAACACTGCAAACTATCTATTGTATGCGTAGGAACATTTTATGTAACAATGCCAGAGCACTAACAGCCAAACAACAACATGCTGCTGCAGCATGTCTAAGGTACATGTCTACGACCCGATCACTGGTCGGACCATATATCGGCGATTAATGGCAGGATAACAAATTGGCTTTTACTAGGCTGATATGAAGGCGATATTAACAAACTTTCTATCAGAACTAAGATATTATGAAAACAATTACTAGAATCTGCTCCCTACTGTGCATTTAGAGCTGTTTCTGGTGGAGTGGCCATCCATTGAGCCCCATTAATCAACACGAGTGACGTGTGAATTTTAAACCCTTAGCTACGAACCACACGTATGCAATGCGCCGGTCTGTAACATAACTAAAACCTGCCAGTTTACACCAATGCGACTAGTCGAGATGGTGTATCATTTCCATAGCAACAACGACTCTCTGTACTAATGTTCTAACTGCTGGCTTTTCATGGCTGTTCCACAAACAGATTGATGAAGTGACCCTATCTTTCTACACCTGGCAACTGACTTGACAAGCTGAGTCGCAGGCTACGGCATCAGCCCTCCTGAGTGGAGCTGAGACGAGCCAGTTCACACTGCTGCAACTTTTTCCTGCAACGTTCTATAAAGGTTTTGTCGCAAATCTTTGGTCTGAACTGTCCGGCTTTTCAATGGCATGCTACTGTGTAACTTCCCCCTCCCGCTCCTACTCTCACTTTTGTGATTTGATCGCCTATCTGTGATCTTGAGTAACCACAATTGGCTGATATGAAAATAGTAACCATAGCCTAACTCGCTGCAAAGCTATATAACAACTGAGGGAAATAGTAACTCAGAGGTGGCAAATCTCAGCAGGGTTTCATCCTGTGTGTAAGGGAAGAGGTGGGTATGTGGGTGATGGACAAGCTCAAAGTGCAAAGTGTCACAGACGCTCTCGCAGCCTTAGATGACTGGCAGTAGGCAGATGGCTTCCTTCATGCAGAGCCAGGCGAGGAGAAGGGTACAAGAAACAGACAGAGGAGAGGTGCCCACACACTACCCTTCAACCCCTAATGATGCTCACCCCACCCCCACCCACTGCTTGGCCGAACAAGCGCCCCACATGGCGCCCGTTGCACAGCTGTTGGCGCTGACGTGACTCACGATGCCATGTTTCTGCCTGCTGGATGGAGACAACTGGGGGGGCGTGAGTGTGTGCGTGTGTGCTGTGAGCGTGTCAGAGAGAGCGTTTGTGTGTCTGTGTAGAAGCAGGGCACATGGGGAGTGTAAAATGGGTCAGGGATAAGAGTAGCCAAGGCTTCACAGTGGGCCGGGACGGAAATGGGGGTCGGGCCAGACCCCTTCTGCCCCCACAATTCACCCCGGAGCGTGAGGTCCAGCGGAGGGTGTAATAATGCCTTAATTGTGCCATGGTCGGGAGTTATTGAGTTATTCACACAAGCGCGGAAAGTGGGGGTAGGCCCAGGGGTTGTGACCAAGCATGTAGTCAAGGAAGGAATGGAGAAAGGACAGAAAACAATGAGTCATTTCTCTAATGAGCTTAACATTCCCTCTAAGTGTCTCTTGGTCAGTCAGATGTAAACCATTCACATTACAAAACAACCTCTTTGATGACATTATGTGAGCTGAAAGTTACTAATAAGGCACATAAAGTAAAAAAACAAAAAAAACAATTCACATCCCCTGCACAACCTACTGGTCAGACAGCAAAGCACATTTAGTGGGAGGTTCCTGCAACTCCGCTGTAATAAGGAGCGCTACAGGAAGTCATTCATACTGATTTGTTAACTGAATCTTCTTGTTATTCTAATTCTTTTTATTGTTCCTTTTTACTACAGCAACACTGCAATTTCCCCTTAGGGATAAAGTCTATCTACCTATCTATCTATCTATCTATCTATCTATCTATCTATCTATCTATCTATCTATCTATCTATCTATCTATCTATCTATCTATCTATCTATCTATCTATCTATCTATCTATCTA
>JAVQJL010084938.1:0-13830 GCA_036024295.1 Nannoperca obscura
ACTAAGTTCTTTAGAACCACTGTCCATTAGGTTGTCAACATGGATGTTGAAATCACCAACAATTATTAAACAGTCAAATTCTATGCATATGATGGATAAGAGTTCGGTAAAATCATCAAGAAACTTAGAATATTTTGGTGGCTTATAAAGAATTACAAACAAAACTCGAGATGAAGATTTCAGAGTTAAAGCAAGATATTCAAATTAATCAAATTTACCAAATGAAAACTGCTTGCATTGAAAGATGTTTTTAAATAAAGCTGCCATTCCTCCTCCTTTCCTCTCTGCTCTAACCTCACTCATGTAGTAGTAGAGGAGCTGATTCAGTGAGAACTAGTCTGCAGTTATTGTTATCTAGCCAGGTTTCTGTTAGAAACAAAGTCCAGCTTATGCTCACAGATAAAGTCATTGATTAATAAACTTTTGTTTTGCAGAGATCTGACGTTTAGTAGGGCAACGTTTAGAGTACAGTCTGTATTACCTGCAACAGATTCTGTATGTTTGGGAATAGGTATCAGATTAGAAGAGTTTACAGAATGACATGTTAGAGTTTTTTTGGCTCTACGTCTAGCTAAGACACATATGTTTGAGGTGGTTATATGATAAACATCAGATCCCAGATCCTCAGTATTAAGAATACCGGTATTGCCGTCACTAAGGAGGCAGGGACCTTGGACACATCAGTCTCTCTTGATGTTGGTGGTGTTATCAGTGCAGCTGGAGATGCTGCCTGTGTTTGCTACCGTCTCAGACGATAGCCGTTGGATTGCAAGATTGCATTTCGACCAATGCCTTCCGCCTCTTTTGCTCTCGACACAGACTGTTTACCTGCATGCAACCAAAGCCTACTCAAACATGATTGATCATCACTACTTGAACTACAAACAGACTACAAATGGAAACTAGAACACGTTCATACCAAAATATGTGTCAAAAATGTCCCTTGCTTACAGATTCTGCATTCATATAACATATAACCAACCAGCTGCTGTTACGTTACTCCAGCAGCCTCCACACAGTGCTAACAAGCTGGAGAATTGTAGCTCTTTACTTGAGAAGGTCAAGGCTCCTTTTGGTGAGCTACAATGTTGCCTCCAGACTGAAGGTGAACTCTTTCTATGGGACACTGCAGAGGCAGAGTGCGTGCGTGCGTGCGTGTGCACACGCTGGTGCTCGTATAACACATTGACTGCCACATCAATCAGTTGACCCCTCCACTCCTTTCGCACTGCAGCTGGGGTTACTTCTGCAGTCTAAAGTAATGTCCACACTATTGTGGATACTTAAAGTGCTGTTAACACATGAAAACAACATGCATCAGGTCATTGTTGAAAAGTTAGCTGTCCACACTAAAATGTCAGGACAATGAGGATATGGATACATTTTCACCACCATTTGATACCATTTTTGTCCCCTCCTTCTCTTTATGATCACTTACACCATGCTTCAATATAGAACGCACAATTTAGTTGTTGTTATTGACATTTTTATGAGTTTCTATTGATAAAGTACAAAACGGTAAGTTTGGTAGTGGCACATAAATGCTTCATCTCAACAAGGCGAACAGTGACTCCTGTATTACTACACTGAACCGACATCCCTCAGCCACGTAATGCAACACAAGAGCGTGGTTTTCATATAAACGTTTTATTCTCTTTCGTTCAAGTGGCCACGTTGTGGGTGCTCACTTTAAACGTAAGCACAGAACCCATGGTCGGTTTTGTCCAGTGACAACTCGTTGAAATTTATTCAAACAAGACATCAGTGTTGACAAAAAGAGGGAAAGGCAGTGTTACTTTGCACAATTGCAGGTGGCTGGAAGATGCAGACAATATGAAGTACAGTTTTAGCCACAACTTGTTAAATACTCCAGCAATATTAGCACATGCTCACTGTAGTTTGTAACAGATCTTTTGACCGCAGCCAGGAGGGAAATCAGTCCGTGGAGCTGCTTCGACTGCAGACAGCCGACCACCGACCAAAATTTCTGACATACCAGAAATCCAACCAGTGGTCCGGGAGCCTGATTGTACATGTGTTAATTATCACACACTACACTGACACTACATCATGTGGAAGGTTTTTTACTGGAAATACAGCAGACGTTGGATTATTTTCTTTGACACATTTTTAGTATATCTGCCATATGACAAATTCAATTCAATTTTATTTATATAGCGCCATATCATAACAAAGTTATCTCAGGGCACACTATCAAAGCGAATTGTTCAGAATGTTCAGTGTTCATGTCATAATGCCCGTCATGCCCTTCAGTTGGTTTTATGACTGCTTGTACTGTATGTGTTTTATGGCTGAAGTGTGACTTCATCTGCCTGTAACAGTGAGGGGGTTGGGCCTGATTTTGAAGGCAGTGAAGCCCCTATTAAAATCAAGGAAATGCGTTTCTGTGTGGTATGTATACAGCATAACAAAGTCTGGCTCTCTGTGCCTTATCTGTGTTACATCTGTGCAGTAATGCTCTGCCATAATTAGCACCTTCTTTCACGTGTGAATCAAGTAGACACCAATAAACGGAGCGCATTCTCTTGTAATCACACTTTTTTGTTCGAGTATTACGAAGTAGTTTCTAAATCAAAAAGGTATTCTGAGAACAACAGACTCAGTCAGCAATAAAAGCAACTAGAAACTTCAAACCTGTTGCATCCAAAAACATTCGCATCATGTGAAAAATAAATATCAAATGGAGGAATGTAAATATAGGATTTAAAATCTTTCTTCTTTAAAATAGTTTTTTGGTGTTTATGGTGTTAATGCTAGTTTTTGAGCTGCTGTGCTGACAGACAAACAGGATGCACAAGCATGACCTCCAGGGCAAATTACATAATAATTATAAACTCATTACAATTTAATGTAGTCTAACATGTCTGAAAATTGTAATTAAACTAGCAAATACAAAAGGATGTCTGGAGGCTTTAAGGATGAATTGTTTTCTTTTTAATAATATAACATTCCTGGTTTATAAGCTAACGTGAAATTATTGTCAGTATGTGCTTTTATATGCCATATTGGTTGACTTGTTTTCATTTTCCAGTGATAAAAAAAAGGAAAAAAAACATTTTGATGTAGAACAAAAGGAGATGATGGTTAATGAAAAAGCATGTGAATGCTGTGTTAGCAGAGAGCCATTACCCTGTCCGCAATAAGGTCAAAGATCTGAGGTTAAGCTTTTAGCAACACTTGATTGCAAACTAATTTCTATGCTTGATGAAAACCAAATGCACATTAGTAAGAAATAAACATTGTAACTCTGTGACATGTAGTTAATAAACATAGAAGTTAAATTTGGCACCGCGGAGCTGCCAGATCCCACAAAATGAACCCACAAAAACGTGACGACTAGATGTGAGAGTTCACAATCTTGTGCCAACTCACACACCTTTGTGTAAGGCATGCATATTCCCAGTGGCTAAAGGTACAACAAAAAGCCACCACAATGTTATGAGCCCTGAATATACAAGCTTAGCCCTGATGACAGTGACACACACACACACACAGCTTTTTAGAAAGATGACTTCACATTGTAGAAAGCTGACCAAACTTGATCCTTCGCTCCTCTGCAACAATGGTGGCCATTGAAAAGTCTGGCTCACATAGTTGAACCTCCCCTTCGTTTCCTGTCAGAGGGAACCTCCAAACAGGCATCTCTTAGACAATGTTCATATCACAAAGAGTCAAGTGTCATTTTCCTTTAATTATTTGGTATCTGTAAATAACCTGTACATTTGCGAACATCCTGGGTACATAAATCATCCATAAATCACATTTGCAAACCTATGAAAACAATAAATATGCAGTTGTTTAAAGAGCAGGGATCCACCCAGATGTTCTGATGCAATAGTTTGAAAATATCCACCAGTTCTATGCATTCATCTTTATTAAATCCACTGCATTTGAAAAGTAAAGGGGCCGGCCCCTTTCTTTTTGTATTCCCGAATACAGCAAACCATTGTTTCTGTGTCCACTGATCCAAGTACAGATAAGTTCCAACATTACTCTTTACTTTGGTGAACTCCGATAGCATCTGACATGAGTTCAAAGAAAGCTTAAAGCAAGAACTCATGCATAGTTTGTTTTACATATCCAGAATTTGCTTTGTGTGTCTAAGTTGAGATTGGGTCTGTTCTGAGAAAAGTCTCCTCAAACAGAGTCCAGGTGAGATAACTTGACTGCAATTTTTAATCTATGACTATTAAGGGGATGTAACCAGATCCGTTTCTGGTTCAGTTTGAGGAGAGCAGAGACGAGAAGAGGCCTCTGCAGATTTCCTCCAGCTGTTCCCCGGCTGCTTTGTCACCTCCTCCAGGGCACAAACTGCAGGCTTATCTTTTTTTAAATTTACTGTGCAGACACACAAACACAGCGCTCAGGTGAACTGACATCATGCCTCAAACATTTTCTCTTTTTCTTTGCTCACTCGTTTGCTTTTTGCCTTTTTGCTGTCATGTGTTTTCAGGGGAAACTTTTAGCAGCAGAGTGTCTGTATGTTTGCTACTTTAAACGGGTTTGTCCGTCAGTGCGTGTTTGTTTGTGGGAACAGAATACTTTTAGTTGAAAAAAAGTGCAACAATTGTGATTATGTTTTAGTATCAGAGTTGGCCCTTGAGTTGTGCTGGTGTAGAACACGTAGGACTGAAAGATGAATAGTATACATGCTATCTAAAGAGATATTTTATTCTTGGACACAAGAGAAGTATTCACTAAGGCATTGTTTGTGCATCTCTTGGACAACAACTCAAATACATAATTTTCTTGGTTTGTGCTGCTGGAATTGCCCTGCCAGTTTAAAGCTTATTGTGTTTTTTCCCAATTATTAATTCATTATTGATCATGAATGTGTCTGACAACGGCTTAAGCAGTCTGTGGTCTGTAAATCTGTCAAAAGCAAGATAGCAATGGAGATAGTTGTCACTGGGAGATGGACTGTGATTGGTAAGGTTTGCCGTTGTGTTGTTTCCATGACTTGGTAAACAGAGAAGCAGCCAGCATGGCCCTGTGCTGTCCTGCACTGCCACAACCCTAAATCCCCCCTCCCTATCCTTTAAGCACTGAGCTGACCATCTGTTCCAGGCGCCAGGCCCTGAACTCAGCGCTCAAAACACACTCCTACTGACACACATAGTACAATCACTCACAGAGAAACAAGACATACATTCATCACAGTCAGTTAATACCTGTCATTGGCTATGTGTGTATGGATTCAGCTTCATGCAGTTAGATTGATGTTTTGTGTGAAACAGGTGATGTGTATGTTTTTCTGTGTCTCATATGGGTGTGTGTCTGTGTTTGGAAAGGGGAGCGGTCCTGTGGGTATGTGTTTGCATGGCTCATGGTTATGTCAAAGTTGCTGAGGCGACACATGGCATGAGATGTTGGATATGGGGCGACAGGAAATGACCAGGGGTGCAGCATTGTATCATTTCCCCGCTGGAGTCCTGTTCTGATCCATTCTGCGAAACAACTGTGTGTCCCTGTTCCATTTCCTGTTTTCACTTTTTTATTCCTACTTTATTCATGCAGGTTGAAAGTCGGTGAGGAGGAGTATGATCCATTTTCTTCTGCATGAATTCTGATATTGAAGATAAGTTTAAATGATGCCTGTAAAGACAAAGGTCTGTTACAGCTGTGGATAATAGAAAAAATATATTGATACAAATGCATATAATGTACAAGTTGAAATATATTATCAGGATTCACAAATGTTCACTCAAATATGAATTTTATCCTAAATAAACCAAAAGTTAAAGCGTTTGGTTCTTTAACAGACAGTTTCTGATGCTTCCTTTTGTTTTCACCTAATCCATGTGTAGCTGTGATACATATTGAGTTATTTTGCATCGCACATCAATCTTCTACTCTAATTCAGAAAATAAAGATCTTAGCAGGCTGCCTATTATTCATTAACATAAAGAGAAGAAGATTAAGGTGAGAAGACAGATTATGCAAGACTTTTAAAGGGCTAAGATGGGTGAAGTCTACCTAAAACACTGCTGCTGGTAAAACCACAAAAAACATTTTTTGGGGGGGATTTGACAGCAACAGTTGCTATGATATTGATTAGAGCCGCAATAGAGCAGACAACCATTTTGAAATCCGTAGTAGTTTGCTGGTTCCAGCTTTTTCTTTTATGTATCAAACATGATAGTAAACTGAGTATCTCTCCGTTTTGGACTGTTGGTCAGACAAAACTATACATATGAAGACACCACCGTGGGCTGAGGGAAATTACAACAGGCATTTTTAACAGTTTTCTGACATTAGTTGCAGCCTTAACATTGGATGCAGCATGTTTTTCCAGTTATCTATATGTATAACCCCCAAATATGTGATCTTATGCTTCGTTACATAGTCACAGTTTAGTAGTGCTCTGCAGTCATATATGCAAAAATCCATTGTAGAAGAGGCAGAGATACTAACTTCTGCACAAATTTGAGTTCTTTATAGACCAGAATGCAACGCAGCCTCAACACGTATGTTCCGCTTTCATTAATAGGGGCAACTTGAGTAAGACATTATGCCATTTCTTTTCTCTTCCTGCATGAGAAAGCCACAGCTGATAAAGCAACAAGCTGAAGTTCATTCCTCTGCTTTGAAAATCAGTATCTTATGCAAAAGTTGGCAAGACAAGTTGAAGGAGAGAGCGTAACAACATAAAGACAAATTACAGCACGTCGCATCATAACTCCTGGAATGCATTAAAAATTTCAGGCTGATTATACACAAGACTGCAATGCTCTCTGGGTTAGATTCACTGGTTGTTGCATTTTAGGCTTCATCTATGATGAACTGATATAAACACCAAAATAGAGCCTTTTATATTACTGACTTTATCTTCTAATAGCAAAATTGTGTTTCATTTAGTGATAACCAGAACCTGCACAGTGTTCTCCGCAGAATAATCAAGCAACTAACCTGTAGTTCACAGAGACATCACGTGGATATGCATTTGGTTTAAAGACTTTTTAATATGCTGTTTTGCAGATGCAATGCACATAAGGTACATGGAGCTTGTATGGCCTAACCCCCACCTCCATCCCCTGTCGTGCTAAAAACACTGGTTATCATTGTTTGAAGAGGTGATTATGGATATTTTGTCCTATTTTCCAGCCCTTTAAAACTTTAGGTTTATTGATTCATTCACATGGAGTTTATGAAGTGTTTGTGCTACAGAACTGTCCGAATCCTGGTAAAAGCGAAGACATCATAGAGCAGCCGAGAGTTTTTGACAGAAGCGCAGTCATTAAACTGCCTCTGAGAGAGTCAGAGAGGATGAGAGGATGGCAGCTGCTGGTTGTGGTGTTGGCGAGGGCTTATGTGTGTTCTCAGGAGTGTGTATGTGTGTTAATGGTAATCCTGTAGATCCTGAGGACTTGTCCTTTATCCTTTTATGAGTATGCATGTCGGGTTCCAGCTAAATCATTTGGATCTTTAGTAGATTACATAATAGAACATGAAGTCTTTGTGTCATAATCTAACAAATTTCGCAATCTGTCCGATTGCAGAAGGCAGTGGCCTGATTCTAGATTATTTAAGAGTCGGTAGAAGTCTGCTTTTTGTGCAGTTTTAGATCATAGATGTACAATATCATTCCTGCTTGTGCCTTGCTGTTCATTTTGTTTTATGTGTTATCTATTTTGTGGGGAATGTTGGTGTTTTCTGAAACAACTGATATTTTTAGTCTTCAGAGTATTGATCAATCTTTGTGTTCTGCTTTACAGCGGTAATGTCATGAATCAGTCGCCTCTCCAGCCCAGTAAAGGACGTGCCAGTGCCAGCTGCTGCTAATGGGAACTCCTGCGCCGCCATGAGTGGTCGTGATGGCGTTGGTGGCATCGGTGGCGTGGGCAGCCTGGGACGGCGGCAGCGCTTTGAGAACTCAGAGTTCACCGTGCGCATCTACCCAGGCGCCCTGGCTGAGGGCACCATCTACTGCCCGATCAGTGCCCGCAAGACCACCACAGCCGCGGAGGCCATCGAACGTGTCATTGACCGCCTGCAGCTGGACCGCACCAGGTGTTATGTTTTGGCTGAGGTGAAGGAGTTTGGTGGGGAAGAATGGATTCTGAACCCATGCGACTGTCCCGTGCAGAGAATGATGCTCTGGCCCCGTGTGGCACTAGAGCACCGCCCACTCTCTGGCGGCGAGGATTACCGATTCCTCCTAAGGCAGAAGAACCTGGATGGTTCCATTCACTATGGCGGCAGCCTCCAGATGTGGCTGCAGGTCACAGAGGAGCGCAGGCGCATGGTGGAACGTGGACTGCTGCCACAGCCTGACTCTCAAGGTGACCATGCAGATCTATGCCACCTGCCGGAGCTCAACGAGCGCTCGCTGCTGGACAACTTGCGCTTCCGCTTCCGCCAGGAAAGGATCTATACTTACGTTGGAAGCATCCTCATTGTCATTAACCCCTTCAAGTTCCTGCCCATCTACAACCCCAAGTATGTAAAGATGTATGACAATCACACACTGGGAGATTTGGAGCCACATATTTATGCCGTAGCGGATGTGGCTTACCACGCCATGCTGCAGAGAGAGAGAAATCAGTGCATTGTTATATCCGGGGAAAGTGGCTCTGGGAAGACGCAAAGCACAAACTTTCTCATTCATCATCTGACCGCTCTCAGCCAGAAGGGTTTTGCCAGTGGAGTGGAGCAGATAATCTTGGGGGCGGGGCCAGTCCTAGAGGTAAGCAAAGTCATTAGAATTCTGGGTTTCAAAAAAAATGTATTTCTTGTTTCCAAATGTGCTCTGCTGATAATGAAGCTGTGCAGAGGCTCGAGCCTTGAGTTAGACTGAAGTTACAAAAATGACAACTTGGGACAAATGCGGTGATACTTGAGACTTGCAAAAATATTTGTCTCAAATTCTGATTCTGTAAAATCCTGGAACAACAAAAAATAAATAAGACAGTTACAGGCAGGTCTTTTACAACTGCGAAGCTAGAAACGTGAAAGACTTGCACTTCGTATATCGCAGAGTTGTGACAAAAGTTAGAGCTTAGAGTGATAAAGCCGGGAGCGCATGGTTATAATTGATTTAATAAGGAGGACAAGCTTTTATTAAAAAGCTCAGACCTCATCCAGATCCCGTCTCAGTTGTCTGTTCAGGCTTTGAGTTTCGAGTTGGCAGCAGTGCAGAGATTCCCTCATTCTTGAACTGAGACTTGACTTGGATTTGCCCCAATAGATTGACAGCTCTTGCTAATAATGCTGCCTGGCTTTCATTGTTTGTAAGTTGAATTGGCAACATACAGGAGACCTGTAACATCTGTAGATATTCAGGTTATATATGTTGGGTGGTTCGTTCAGTGTAGTTTACTTGGATTGATTCCTTCTACTATACTCCCTCGTTGTGAAAAAAAGTTTCAGTGTGGCTTTTATCATTAGTTACACAACATGGCTTAGCCACAAGTGTCTGTATGGTTGGTTCTGAGTTGTGTTTGTCCCCAAACAGAAGTTTATTGCACTTCCAGTCAGTGGTTACAGTTGTAGATTCTTGTTTTTGTGATACTAACCATTTTACACAGTGGAAATATTGTTTCAGGGTAGACCTTGTAGAGGCCCAGCCAAAGGTTGCGAAGGAAACTGGTTGTTTTCATATCACTCAAGACATTCCTCTTATATTCTTTTTCTTCTTAAGGGACCTGTCACTTTAATGCACACCAGTCAAGAGTCTTTGATAAGTTGACAATCGCACATTGTTTTCTCATTTGTCTTCAGCATCAACGAATCTTGAACGTTGCATAACACCCTTTAGCTGTATGCACAATGCTGCCAGTCAGGAAGACAAATACTGGTTGCTTATTGTCAAGAGAGTTGTTGTGTTTTATGAGGGTTTTTGTGTCTATCAAATCACCAGACCACCAGCTGTTTACACTTGATTCACATACATAGAACAGGGCAGTGCTCACAGAAATGTATTCATGTCTTCTGGTATTTCTTTATCTTGGTATAGTCAGTGTTACCAAATGTGTTTATTATCTACCAACTGAATAATTTACGGCATGTTGACTTTGTGGCCAGTCTACCGGAGGTGATGTTAACTTTAAATGGTTTATCACAGTTAAAACATTTTTTTCATTCATTTCAGTTCCTCCCCATATAATAAAATAAAATACGCAGCTTAGAAGCCAAGTTCAAAGGTTACCAGCAGGACAACAATCTTTGCAACACGTAGCTCTACGCTGCTTTTTTATTGCCTTTGGTTTAGCAAACACTGTTCTCAGGAATGCCATTCATCGGTGTGTCTCCGGGGTTAATGTGTAAGCGTATTCAGTTAATCCTCAATGCAGCAACACGAGTGAGTAGTTTTGAGTGCAGAGGAGCAGCCTTTAATTGTTTGCACGGTAAGATTGCCTATCTGCTGGTGATTGATGCCAAGACTGTAGCTGTGGTGCTACTGTAGAGAGCGATAAAGGAGGAGAGGGGAGGAAGAGCAGCCAACATTACTTCATAGGAACACTTCATCTTCATTTCCTCATAGCCTTTCATTCAGACAAACAGCAAAGGAGGAAATACATATTAAAATACATTTGTAATATATTCAGTAGATTTATACTGTTATTTATACATATTATACTTTATGTTCATTAATCTCCTTCTTTGATAGGGTATAGTTTTATTTCATCACAGAATTTTGTCATTGACATGAAGTTCAATGTCCTCGAGATACTAAAGTATTTACTTACTGTAGTTAATGTTTCCACATCATAATGTAAAGAGCTTTGACTTTAACCTTGACCTCTGACACGGGCCATTCGCTTCATGAACTGTGCCTCAGTTAGCTTACATTAAAGTCTGTTTATAGGTCTTGGGGAGTTCCTCTACATGTGGGGGGGAAAAGTGGTTTAAAGCCTTTTGTGGCTCCAGAATGAACAGTGTGAAGTCTGATAAATGACCTCAAGCGATGTAATTTGAGTCAGTGTTGGTTGGATCTACAAGTCTGAAAAAACTGGGGGTGAAAAGTCGGACGGGAGTGAGATTACCAGACCGCTGTGACACGCTCCTCATCTGCTACTAGCATAATCCACCTGAATCTCTGACCAAACTGTCAAGTAGCATTGTGGGTAATGTAAGCAGCAAGTTTTGACAAGGTAGGAGAATGTGTAGAATAAAAAAGACGATATCTCTTGTTCTGCTGAATCGAGTTTGATCTTCTTCTTTTTTTTAATCTGCCCATTGTGAGTCCAGAAAAAAGACAGAATGCAGTAGTGAAAGACCATCCTTCCTCAACTGCAGAACTACAGTGTTAGTAGCCTAAATATTATTTGTGTTGTGCACAGTTGAACTCATCACTTGCTTGTGGCTATTGCTTGCTTTGTATGACAGATGTCTCTTTTGTTTAAATAGAGTTGTCTCTTGTAACTTTACAGCAGCCATGCACTTCAGAGTCCTCATTCGTATAAGTGACTAATTGTGTATCCTATTTCATGTATCATGTTTTAAAGTTTTAGAAAACTGGTTTAAGTTGTCATGGTAGGAAATGCAATTTGACATCATGTCAGTGGGCCTCTAATTAATTTCACTCTTTGCCATAATCAAAATTTAAGAATTAAGCAGGAAAAAAACAAGCATTTTTTAAGGATTTTTATGAATTTTATAAAATTGTGCAACTATGGAAAGTAGGGCTACAACCAACAATTATTTTCATTATCGATAAATCTGAGGATTATTTTCTACTTTTTCAGTTGTGAAAAATGCTCATCACAATTTCCCAGAGACCAACCTGACATCTTCAAATTGCTTATTTTGCCCAACCAACAGTCCAAAACATGACTTAAATGATGGTGGCAATTTGTTTTCTTTCGATCAACTAATCGTTACAACTCTAATAGCTAGTAATGTGTAGAAAGTAAGAAAAGCCCAAAGAGGGCTAATTCTAATAAGAAAAGACAGTTAGGCTTTGTATAATTTAACTCTCGGTTGTGTTTTGGAACACAAATTGTTGATTTTTGGAATAACATTTTAAGGAAAAGATTCAAGGAAAGGTTTTAACAAGACATTATGAGGTAAAGCAGAATTGTATGAATGGTATATAAAACTTTACGAAAACACAACAATCAGTAAATATCCATCAAAGGTTTGAACCTGAAATCATCCCCCAAAAAAATATATTAAAAAAAATATATAAAAAAATATATATTATATTATTTATATTAAAATATACTATTTTACTTTACTTAAGGTTTAGTGATAGCTTTGGCGGTGACCTGAGGTTTAATTTAGTTTTAATAGAGGTGCAAAATATTTATTTTCCTTCCGACCTCCTGGCAAGTGGGCCAGTTCATCAATCAGAAAGACCAGGACAGTGTTGAGTCGTCACCCTCAAGTTAACAATGCTATAGAAAAGCAAAGCAGACAGTGTTTTCTGCTGACTGTCGGTCACAGGGCAAATTCACCCCGAGGCCTAAAGCATATGGAGTTTTTTTTTAAACTCTTGATAGACGATATCACTTACAGGAGGTTTTGGCCGCTTTGGAAACCAGCCAACAGCTGCAGCTACGTGTTAAGATCCTGACAAGTCCTGTCGCTCAACCGGTTCAATTAATAAAACTCAGCTTTAAGGAGATGAAAACATAAACCATGAGGGCATGTTGTGCTGGTTAGATAAACACAGCAAGTTACAGGGTTTTGGTTGAACATGGTTATTATTCTAAATTAAGGCAGTTGTGACAGGCTTCAATTTTTGGGGGTAAGAATTTGAAGAATAGACAGAATTTACTTAAACTACCTTCAACACCTTTTAGACTTTAGTTGACCCTGCAGAGTGAAGATGAATACAAGCATACGTGAAATATGCCAAATACTTCACCTAATGTTGGTTTAGCGCTTATCTGCTGTCTGTCATTCCTGACGTTGTTTACCTTCTTGTGCCAGATATGAATGAAATTGACATTAGGCCATACATTCCTGTGACTACATACATTGTTTGAGTCGTCTTTATCTTCTTTTGTATCCAGGGCAACGTTGAACGTGTTGTGTAGGAGGTTTCTACTCATTCTCAGGAACGCAGTAACAATCAAAACTTTACTACTTTACACTTTACGTCTGCTATTTTCCAATTCACAACTTGGTGTGATAAACATGGAGTGATTTTAAAGCAATCGATAACAGACAGCTATGAAGGAAAGCTGTTACTGCAGCATTACAATTAATGCCCATTAGTTTGATAGGTTCAGTGCAGAACCCTTTTTTTTAAGCACTTTGTAACATATCTACAAAACCACCTGTTGGATTAAAGATTGCTAGATGAAAAATTCAATGGATCCTTGGTGTACTTTATTTATTTATACAGTACCAGTCAAAGGTTGACTATTCAATTGAATGGGAAAGTGTGTCCAAACTTTTGACTGGTACTGTATATTCATTTAAAGTTTTTTTGTACCAGCTACTCATCATCTGGTGTTTAGCTACCATCCACTGAGTGAATCCAGATGTCAGCCTGTGGAGATTTGGGTTTTCAGGAGGCCACCTGACATTTAAAAATGATTGAAAGCATAGGGAAATGAATGTCCTAAGTAAGTATGATAATGCAAGATATGCTTAAAATACAGTATGGGGCATTCTGGCAGCCTAAACATTACCACAACGTCCACGCTTTGACTCCATTTGGAGACCTTTTGTTGCATATCATACCTCTCACCCTCTCCCCATGGTGTATGTATATCTCTACAGTGTCTGCTATCAAAAAAATAAATACACTACCGTTCAAAAGTTTGGGGTCACCCAAACAATTTTGTGTTTTCCATGAAAAGTCACACTTATTCACCACCATACGTTGTGAAATGAATAGAAAATAGAGTCAAGACA